>CM024757.1:163594776-163637700 GCA_014218235.1 Colocasia esculenta
ATGCATCAACTTGAGAAGACTCAACGAACATATCAACAACTATTTTGAAGAACCTAGATAAAAGGAGAAGAATGGAAACATGGGCAACACAAGAAAATGAATTTTTTATTCCAACCTCTGCGCAACAAAAAGAAGTTCAAAGCATTCCTGCGCTAGTCTTCTAGATATCTCCTATGTTGTGTATGAGAGTTGATGATCAATCCATCCCCATATAATTTTATTTAATTATATACAATTTTGGTGATTAACAAAACTCTAACAAATATCTTCTAAAAAGTTTTTTATGAAGCTCAGTTACAGGAAATAAATTAAGCCAACTCTGTAAGTAATTTTTTCACTATATTATTTGAAGTTCATAGAATGCATTTCCTTTGAATCCACATCGATTCCTTTATAAGCATAACGATTTCATAAGTACGCATAACAATTTCATAAGTATCGCTACACGATTTGATCGCATAACGAATTGATAAGTTTGTGAAACAACGATTTCGGTCTCACAAGATTTGTTAAGTGAAACAACGATTTCGGTCTCACAACGATTCGCTAAGTGAAACAACAATTTCAGTCTCACAACAACTTGTAAAGTGTAACAATGATTTCCATTTATAACGATTCGAAAAGTTACACAATGATTTGGTCGCCGTAACGATTTGATAAGTTTCACAACGATTTGGTCATCACAACGACTTGATAAGTGAAACAACGATTTGATAGTCATAACGATTTGCTTTCACTTAAAGAACGATTTGGTCGCCGTAACGATTTGATAAGTTTCACAACGATTTGGTCATCACAACGACTTGATAAGTGAAACAACGATTTGCTTATGTTTGAACAATGATTTACTCAAACAACGATTTGCTCAACAACTATTTGCTCAAAAAACGATTTGTTTATGTGAACAACGATTTGCTCAAACAACGATTTGCTTATGTTTGAACAACGATTTACTCAAACAACAAGTGTCATGTTTGAACAACGATTTGCTCAAACAACGATTTGTTCATGTTTGAACAACGATTTGTCTCTACTGTAAGAACGATTTGCTTTATCAACGACTTGTTCACACAACGATTTCATAAGTAGAACAACGACTTTATGGAGCACATCGATTTCATACATGTATTCAAATATATTTTCAAATATAGTGAAAGTCAAAGTCTTCCCGCGTACATCACTAATCTTTGCATTTAATGTGATTGTACACCTCTCTGCACGTTGCATATTTGTGTGCCTTCTATTCCTATGTTTCTATAGCAAACACTTTTCAAAATAGCAGAATGGCATGTCCATTTTGATGTATATTCTTTCTAACGTTGACTGACGAGCATAGAGACAGTTTAGCTGTCTGTGCTTCAACATTTATTGTGTGCAGGTATTTGTCAGTACATACAACATTGGACAACAAGAAGCTGAAGGATATCTGGATGAATCTTCTTTGCATGCATGGCTTGTAGAGCATTGAATAGATGCAAGCTTACTTGTCATCCACACCATGGACCTTGCAATCTAACGTACTCAAACAAAGAGACAACAAATACTTCAACGACCATATTTTTCAAGAGAGGATATATACAAGACTGAAGACTCTAAGCTGAAGTAGTTCGACAACTTGAATATTGTGAGATAGAGCCTTCAAGAAAAGCATTAAACTCTGAAGAAGAGCTTCTTGCCTCACTCCACAATCTTCTTTAGCTCTTGCTCTCAGTTTTTCATTGTCTAAACATTCTTTGAGAGCCTTGTAGGTCTGAGAGGTTTCTTCTAGTAAAAATATTTCTCTCTCAGACTTAGCCTCAGATCAAGCATTTGTTGTAAGCTTGGTCTAGGGGCATTTCGCCTTGTACAGATTTTCTATGTGTATTCCTCTTTGGGCTGTGAAGAGAAAACCTGTTGGAAACAGGTGGTAGTATTCCCTTTAGTAAGGAAGGAAGACCTGTGTATCAGGGTGGTTGTATACCTCTTCGGGGTTTGAAGAGAAAGCCAGCTGCGGCTAAATGTGTAAGGGTCCTTAAGGGGGACAGTACCCTTGTTAGTGAAATCCCACGTTGTTGCTTGGGGACTGGACGTAGGACTCCTTGGGATAGGAGGTCCGAACCAGGATAAAATTTCCTGTGTGGTGTGTTTGCGCGCTTATGTGTTGTTGTCTTGATTATCACTAACACTAACCATCGTCTCTAGTGATCTTCTGTTAAGCGTTTTTGTTGACAAGTTTTAAATCTAAAAGAAATTTTTAGAATCCCATTACCCCCCTCTCCGGGCTTACTAGCTAGGCAACAAGTGGTATCAGAGCCAAGTCTCTTCGACAAAGAGGATCTGAAGATCTGAAGAGCAAAGATAAATGGCAGCTCAAGGGTATGCAGAAGGCCAGTCAGTTAACAGACCACCTTTGTTCGATGGTGAAGATTACAACTATTGGAAGACCAGAATGGAGTACTTCCTTCTAGGTCTCGATTTTCAAATCTGGTCAATCATTGAAGAAGGAGATTTAGTTGTTCTAAACAACAGAGAAAATTGGACAAATGATGATAAGAAGAAGATCTCCCTCAACTGCAAAGCAAAGAGTATATTATGTTGTGCTCTAGTAAGAAAGAGTTCAATAGAATCTCAGCATGCAAATCAGCGTGGAAATGTGGGAGAAACTTAGAATCACATATGAAGAACAGACAAAGTTACAGAAACAAGGTAGACATCTTGGTAGCTCAGTATGAGCGATTTCAAATGCAGCCAGGAGAATCGATTGCACAAATGTACAGTAGATTCACGGATATTACAAATGGATTGGCTGGGCTTGGAAAAAGATATGACATGGGAGATATGGTAAGGAAGATATGAGATTCCTACCAGCCTCGTGGACTCCTAAAGTAACTGCCATAGAAGAAGCTAACGACGTAAAGAGGATGTCTCTGAAAAGCTTATTGGGTCGCTAATGGCCCATGAAATAAATATGGAAAGACTTAGAGAGTCCTCCAGTAGAAGGAAGCACAACAATGCTCTCAAGGCAGCAGAAGACGCATCTGGTGAAGAATCAGATGGTGATAAAAGCATGGAAGCAGTGAAGATGAGGAAGCTCCTATCAAGAAGATTGCAGCGTATACTTGCCAAGAAAAAATATCAGTCTGAAGAAGATATTTCAAGAAAGGAAAGATTTCAAGAAAACCGAAGTAAGGGATACTAAGAAATCTGAAACTATTTGTTATGAATGTAAGAAACCCGAACATATCAAGGCTGAATGTCCGAAACTGAAGAAGATAGAATTTAGGAAGAAAGACAGAGAAATCAGAAGGTACAAAAAGAAAGCGATGGCAGCTGCATGGAGCAATGACAGCGACTCAGACAGTGAGTCTAGCTCCAGTAAAGAAGAAGAAGAAAAGGCCATCCTGGCCTTCATGGCAATTATAGAGGAAAATGTAACCTCTGACTCTTCATTACTTATTGTAATGAATCAGATTCTGATAGTTTAGAAGAGGCTTTTAATGAGTTATATAGTAAATATAAAGATGTATGTAAAATATTAAAAACTACCAAGGAAAGTCATACATGTTTAGAAATCACTAACTCAGATTTAAAAATAAAAAATGAGCAGTTAGAAAAATAAATTCCAAATTAAAAAGGAGAATGAATTATTATGTGAAGACTTGAAAATAAAAATGAACAAGTAACAAATCTAGAAAGTCAGGAAACAACAAACAAACTTAAAAGGGAGGTTGACACACTAACCAAAGATAATGAATATCTAACTAACACCATTGAAAAATTCACAAATGGTAAATCAACCTTAATATTAAAAGGAGCTAGAAGATTAGGTAAGAAAAATCATGGTTTAGGATATACTCCACATGATAATGAAGAAAAATAGTACATCCTAAAATCTATCCAACCCCAAAATTTGTAGCTAAACAAGGCACTAAATATAAATCAAATTTTAAGTATATCCAACTGAAAAGGTAAGTAAAAATCCTGCTGTAGTCATTGTAACAAATTAGGACATACTAAAATAATTTGTCCAACTAAACACCTAAAATGGATACTTAAAAGAAAAGGTGAGGAAACTAACCAACAAGGACCCAAAAGATCTTGGGTACCTAAATCTTAGTGTTCTATTACAGGGATGTCTTAGAGCATCAAAATGGTACCTGGACAGCGGGGGCTCAAGGCACATGACAGACAACAGAAAGCTGTTCTCACAAATTGAAGATGGAGAAGAAGTACAGTAACTTATGGGGATAATGGAAAAGGAACAGTGATCGGCAGTAGACCAGTTGGCAGTCATGGTAGAACCCTCATTGAAGATGTTCTATGTGTTCGAGGACTCAACATAATTTGATAAGTATCATCCAGTTGTGTGACAAAGGTCACCAAATCAGATTTCAAGAGTCAAAATGTCTTATTATGAAAGATGGCGTAACAATGTTCGAAGCCTGCAAGAAAAGAATTTATATGTGCTTCACTTGGAAGAGTTAAAGGATCAAGATGTATGCCTTGCAGAAAATAAAGATCAATCAGTTGAATTATGGCACAGGAGATTGGGCCACTGTAGTCTGGATGGAATCAGAAATTAGTCAAGAGAAATCTAGTAGAAGGTTTGCCCAAAATAAACTAAGGATAGAAGGTGTGTGTGAACCTTGTGCAAAAGGGAAGCACCAAAATCATCTTTCAAGTCGAAGACAGTTGTAACACCTCTAAACCGCTGGAACTATTGCATAGGGATCTGTTTGGACTGATGAGAACACCACCAGCCTAGGGGGAAGAATTTTGGATTTGTGATAGTAGTGATTATTCAAGATTCACTTGGGTATCATTTTTAGAGCACAAAGATGACACCTTTGATAGCTTTGTTAATTCATAAGAAAGTTCAGAAGGATAAGAAGTTCAGTATAATAAGTATCTGATCAGATTATGGAGGAGAATTTCAAAATGAAAAATTTGCAGAATTCTGTGATGATCAAGGAATTGAGCATAACTTCTCAGCACCAAGGACACCACAGCAAAATAGAGTTGCTGAGAGAAATAATAGAACATTGTTGGATATGGCAAGAACCATGCTGTCGGAGTATAATCTCCCAAGATATTCTGGCTGAAGCAATCAACACTGCATGCTACATAATAAATAGAGTGATGATCAGGCCAATCCTGAAGAAAACTGCATATGAGCTTTACAAGCAGAAGAAGCCAAAGATCAGTCATTTCAGAACTTTTGGTTGTCCATGCTTCATCCACAACAATGGTAAAAGAGACATTGGTAAGTTAGATTCCAAATCTGATGAAGGTATATTTATGGGGTATGCTTCTAAACCTAAAGGTTATAGAGTATTTAATAAACAAAGTTTATTAATTGAGCAAAGTTGGCCCTTTTGGTACGGTAGCAAGCTAACCTAGAAGGGGGGTGAATATGTTTTTGAATTCTGAATAAAAACTTAAACACAGAAAAATTGTCACTTGAAAGTTTGGTTAGTGGAGGTGATAGAGAGTAGCAATGCGGAAGTACATAAACAATCACACAAAGGACACAAGGAATTTATCCTGGTTCGGCCCTTCCCACATGGAAGTCCTACGTCCAGTCCCCAAGCAATCTCTTGGATTTACTAACCAAGGGTATAGTCCCCCTCAAGGACAATACAACACTAGCACCCAGCTGGTCTTCTTCTCTTTCTCGAGCAAGAAGGCAGCCCACTTCTCTTACAGGTAAAGAAGCCAACCTCTTGGTACAAACCCTAGTGCAGTTCTACTAGACTTAAACCCCTAGCTAGGTTCTACACTATATACAGTCTTACAGCTGGACAGAAATCTTTCTTAGAAAAGAAAGAATAAAGCTGAGAGTTTTACAAGAATAGACATAACACAGAAACTCTCAGCAAAGGACTCCTCCCAGAAATTACAATGAGCACAGAGAGAGAGAGTGAAGAGAGGAGAAGGAGCTTGAAGCTTGAAGGCTTCAGATGCTTGAGCACTTCTTCTTAGGCTCAGGCTCTTTCTCTCTTTCCTTGAGTGTATGTGGAGTTGAGGTTCCTCACAAGATGTACACTCCTTCAAAGATCTTAGGAAAAGCTCTGTCATCTTCTTAGCCTTGCTTCATCTTTTTATGAGTAGCTTTGAACAAATCCATTGGAGTTCTAGCCGTTGCTCATCTTCTTTCAAGCAAATCTATGTTTGAGTGATCAAATCCATGTTTCACTTATGAAATCCATGTTCTTTCAAGCAAATTCATGTTTGAGTGATCAAATCTATTTCACTTATCAAATCCATGTTTTCAAGCAAATCGATGTTTCACTTACGAAATCCATGTTTTAAGCAAATCGATGTTTCACTTATCAAATCCATGTTTTTAAGCAAATCGATGTTTCACTTACTAAATCCATGTTTTCAAGCAAATTGATGTTTCACTTATCAAATCCATGTTTTCAAGCAAATCGATGTTTCACTTATCAAATCTATGTTTTTAAGCAAATCGATGTTTCACTTATCAAATCCAAGTTTTTTCAAGCAAATCGATGTTTCACTTATCAAATCCATATTTTCAATAGAATCGATGTGGCACTTTGTGAACTGAAATCGATGTATATTGAATAGACATCGATTTGACTTTTCAGTGCAAATCACACAGTAATAATGCCATGAATTTATATTTATTAGAAAAATATGATTTTAATTTATTTAATATTTAATTAGTCATAAGTTTTATTATTACCAAAATACCATAAATTTATTTTATTAGGAAAATATGATATTAAATATATTTAATAATGTTTAATTAATCATAAGTTTTGTTGTCACCAAAATATAAGGGTAAAATATAAGAGGTTCAACAATCTCCATTTTTTTTGGTGATGACAAAACTTATGAGAATTTTCTGAGAAAAATACTTAAAGCATATAGAATACAGAAAATTCACCGATAATGCATACCATGCATACTCTCCCCTTTTTGTCACAAACCAAAAAGAAGGATTTTACCATTCATTCTCTCCCCTTTTGTGAAAATTTCTTACATTGAGGGGTTCAACAAGATTGACATTAATGATAACTCCTCCCCTTAGTCTGTGCTCCCCCTGAATGAGAGACTCCACCGAATGAGACTTGCAAGTAGTTGTTAGTAATAATAAATTTAAAAAAATAAATAGTGACTATTCCCTCTTTAGATAAGAGTTGGATGAAGAGTTGACAGTCATCAGTGCCTTGAGCACCCTTTATTTCTGATGCTTCAAGGCTATCTTGCAAACAACTTATTCAGAAGTAGGTACCAAACTTTTAGGTCCTGATGGTAGATGCATAAAAATATCCTTCGGAATCCATAGTAGGTGCCTTGTTGAGCAAGTGTTTACAGTGGTCCTAGTTTATTGCAATGAGAACAACAATGAATGTAATCTGTTTTGCAATCTTATTGGCTTTGAGATGATTGTTTAGAACACAATTTTAGAAACCTTTTTTTTTGATAAAGCTTGTTCATTTCAGGAGCCTTTTTCTGAGGCATTTGGTTTCTTTTACAAATTTGGCAAAGGATATTTTCCTAGAATATGGCTTGTTTTCCTTTTTCGGAGGTATGTATCTAAGCCCTTATTTATTATTTTAGATTTTGATCCTTTTAAGCATAGGGATAAAGATGTTTTCCCTTTAGTAATTTTCTAACTGATTCTTTTAAGTAAAGATTTTCTTCAATTAGAGTTTTTAATTTTTCTTCTAACTCTAACTTCTCATTGTTCTTATTTTTAAATCTTCATTCAAAAGATAAATGTATCTTTATGTCCTTTATTGTTTTTCTAATTGCTCCATTTCGGATTTAAGATCTGAATTGGTGTTTTCTAAGCAAGTAGTGTTATTTTTCAGAATTTTAATTCTTTCCAACACCTTTATGTTTTTCATAAATAAGTTCATTAAAGACTTCTTCTAAGTCTTCAGACTCTGACCCTGAATCAGTGCATGAATCAACAAATGGGTCAGAATGTACCTCATCTGTCCTACCATGAGGGCTAAACTTTCGTGCTCTTTTCAGAATCTGAGCTTGATGATTCTAAAGTTGTGGCCTCTTTATTTTCCCAAGCAGCCGCCATGGCTTTTCTTTTGATTTCTTGTGCTGCTTTTTGGACATTTCTGGTTGACCAGTCTTCTTGAGTCTTGAACAATCTGGTCTTAGATGTCCAAGTTTTCTACATTCATAGCAGACTGGTTCTTTTTCCTTTTCTCTTTCTTTGGATCCTATTGATCCATTCTTCTTCTTCTTTAGAATCTTCTGAAGCTTGGATAGTACTTCATCTACATCACTGTCTTCAGATCCTACAACTTTTGAGGTAGAAGAAGAAGAGGTGGAAGGAGTAGCTACAACTTTAAGAGCATTAGAAATTTTCTTGGATGAGCCCCCAGATAATCGCTCCATATTAATTTCATGTGCCATGAGGGAACCTATTAACTTATCAATAGAAAACTTGGTTAGATCATGGGCTTCTCAATAGTGGTGATCTTAGGGGTCCATGAAAGAGTTAAAGGTCTAAGTATCTTTCTGACAGTCTCCTCATCAGAAAGATTTTGCCAAGGGAGCTTAGACCTACTACTATGCTAGAAAATCTATTATACATTTGAGTGATATTTTCGTTTGGAAGCATTTTAAATGCTCATAGTGGAGACAAGAATATCTATCCTAGTTTGTTTTACTTTATCTGTTCCTTCATAAGTTATATGCAGTTATCCCATATTTCTTTAGCTGATTATATGTAGATACTCTACTAAATTCTCCTTTGGATAATGCACAACATAAATAGTTCTAGCTTTAAAGTTTAAAGAAATTTACTTTTATCTACTGCTGTAATGGCAGTAGTAGTGCCTGGAACAGGAACAATAACATAATACCTACCCCGATTACCTGCCACAGATCAAAGTCTGTGCCTCAAATGAAATATTACATTCTCATCTTCAATATTGGTATTCCTCTCCATCGAAGAATGGAGGTCTGGTGATTGATTGGCCTTCAGCAAATCCTTGAGTTGCCATGGATCTTCTCTAAGATCGTTGGATCTTCTTGATTGATCAGAGTACCTCGCTCTGATACCACTTGTTGGCCCTTTTGGTACGGCAGCAAGCTAACCTAGAAGGGGGGTGAATAGGTTTTCTGAATTCTAAAACAGAAACTTAAACACAGAAAATTATCACTTGAAAGTTTGGTTAGTTGGTGTGATAGAGAGTAGCAATGCGGAAGCAAATAAACAATCACACAAAGGACACAAGGAATTTATCCTGGTTCGGCCCTTCCCACATGGAAGTCCTACGTCCAGTCCCCAAGCAATCTCTTGGGATTTTACTAACCAAGGGTATAGTCCCCCTCAAGGACAATCAACACCAGCACCCCAGCTGGTCTTCTTCTCTTTTCCCGAGCAAGAAGGCAACCCACTTCTCTTACAGGTAAAGAAGCCAACCTCCTGATACAAAACCCGAGTGCGGTTCTGCTAGACTTAAACTCCTAGCTAGGTTCTACACTATATACAGTCCTACAACTGGACAGAAGTCTTTCTTAGAAAAGAAAGAACAAAGCTGAGAGTTTTACAAGAATGGACTCTAACCCAAAAAACTCTCAGCAAAGGACTCTCCCCAGAAATTACAATGAGCAGAGAGAGAGAGTGAAGAGAGGAGAAGGAGCTTGAAGCTTGAGGCTTCAGATGCTTGAGCACTTCTTGTTGGGCTGGCTCTTTCTCTCTTTCATTTGAGTGTATGCAGAGTTGAGGTTCCTAACAAGATGTACACTCCTTAAAAGATCTTCAGGGAAAAGCTCTGTCATCTTCTTCAGCCTTGCTTCATCTTTTATATGAGTAGCTTTGAACAAATCTGTTGGAGTTCTAGCCGTTGCTCATCTTCTCTTTCTTCTGATATTTTGTGGTCTACGAGGTCTGCAAGCATAGAAGAAAGTGTTTAGTTAAAAGAGTGTTTCTGTCAAAAAGTTTCATACCTCTATGTTTCCTGTTGTCTCCCAGAAGTGGTAGGTAAGCCCCTTTTTGTCTGACAGGAGAGAAGAGATCTAGAGAGATAAAAAGATCTTCTGTGAGAAATATATTTGACTTTTCACTAGATGTCAAAAATTTTGAAATATAAAGAAAATCGATGTTTAAGTGATCAAATCCATATTTTCTAGCAAATAGATGTTTGATGATCAAATCCATATTTCACTTATGAAATCCATGTTCTTTCAGCAAATCGATGTTTGAGTGATCAAATCCATGTTTTCAAGCAAATCCATGTTGAAATCCATGTTCTTTCAAGCAAATCCATGTTTGAGTGATCAAATCATGTTTCATTTATGAAATCCATGTTCTTTCAAGCAAACCATGTTTGAGTGATCAAATCCATGTTTCACTTATCAATCCATGTTTTCAAGCAAATCGATGTTTCACTTATGAAATCCATGTTTTCAAACAAATCGATGTTTCACTTATTAAATCCATGTTTTCAAGCAAATCCATGTTTTCAAGCAAATCGATGTTTCACTTATCAAATGCATATTTTTAAGCAAATCAATGTTTCACCTATCAAATCCATGTTTTCAAGCAAATCGATGTTTCACTTATCAAATCCATGTTTTCAAGTAAGTCGATGTTTCACTTATCAAATCCATATGTTTAAGCAAATCGATGTTTCACTTATCAATCCATATTTTCAATATAATCGATGTGGCACTTTGTGAACTGAAATCGATGTATATTGAATAGACATCGATTTGACTTTTCAGTGCAAATCACACAGCAATAATGCCATGATTTATATTTATTAGAAAAATATGGTATTTAATTTTATTTATATAATTAGTCATAAGTTTTATTATTACCAAATACCATATTTATATTTATTAGGAAAACATGATATTTAATATATTTAATAATATTTAATTAATCATAAGTTTTGTTGTCACCAAAATATAAGGTAAATATAAGAGGTTCAACAATCTCCATTTTTTGGTGTTGACAAAACTTATGAGAATTTTCTGAGAAAAATACTTAAAGCATATAGAAACAAAAAATTCACCGATAATGCTACCATGCATACTCTCCCCCTTTTTGTCATAAACCAAAAGAAAGGATTTTACCATTCATCTCTCCCCTTTTTGTGAAATTTAATACCATTGAGGGTTTCAACAATGATTGACTTAATGATAACTCCCCCTTAGTCTGTGCTCCCCTTGAATGAAGACTCCACCTGAATGAGACTTGCAGTAGTTGTTAGAAGACTAAAATTTTAAGACTAAAATTTTAAAAAATCATGTGACTACTCCCTCTTCAGATAAGATTGGATGAATAGTTGGCAGTCATTAGTGCCTTGAGCACCCTTTGTTTCTGATGCTCCAAGGCTATCCTGCAAACAACTTATTCAGAAGTAGGTACCCAAATCTTTTGGGTCCTTGATGGTTAGATGCATAAAAATAACCTTTCGGAATCCATAGTAGGTGCCTTGTTGAGCAGGTGTTTACAGTGTGTCCTAGTTTATTGCAATGAGAACAACAATGAATGTAATCTGTTTTGCAATTCTTATTGGCTTTGAGATGATTGTTTAGAACACAATTTTTAGAAACCTTTTTCTTTTGATAAAGCTTGTTCATTTCTGGCGCCTTTTTCTGAGGCATTTTGGTTTCTTTTACAAATTTTGGCAAATGAATTTTTCTTGGAATTATGACTTGTTTTTCCTTTTTCCAAAGGTATGTATCTACCCTTGTTTATTATTTCCAGATTTTGATCCTTTTAAGCTATGGCTAAAGATGTTTTCCCTTTAGTTAATTTTCTAACTAATTCTTTTAAGTAAAGATTTTCTTCAATTAGAGTTTTTAATTTTCTTCTAACTCTAACTTCTCATTGTTCTTATTTTTTAATCTTCATTCAAAAGATAAATGTTATCTTACTGTCTTTAATTGTTTTTCTAATTGCTCCATTCGGATTTAAGATTTGAATTGGTGTTTTCTAAGCAAGTAGTGTTATTTTTCATATTTTTAATTATTTTACAACCCTTTATGTTTTTCATAAAGTTCATATAGACTTCTTCTAAGTCTTCAACTCTGACCTTGAATCAGTGCATGAATCACAAATGGTTAGAATGTACCTCATCTGGTCCTACCATAAGGGCTAGACTTTCCTGCTCCTTTTCGCAATCTGAGCTTGATGATTCTAAGTTGTGGCGTCTTCATTTTCCCCAAGCAGCCTCCGTGGCTTTTCTTTCGAATTTCTTGTGCTGCTTTTTCGACTTTTCTGGTTGACCAGTCTTCTTGAGTCTTTGACATCTAGTCTTAGATGTCCGTGTTTTCTGCATTCATAGCAACTGGTTCTTTTTCCTTTTTCCTCTTTCTTTTGGATCCTTCTTGATCCATTCTTCTTCTTCTTTAGAATCTTTTGAAGCTTGGATAGTACCTTCATCTACATCACTGTCTTTAGATCCTGCAACTTTTGAGGTAGAAGAGAAGAGGTGGAAGGAAGGAGCTACCCCTTTAGAGCATTAGAAATTTTCTTGGATGAGCCTCCAGATAATTGCTTCATATTAATTTCATATGCCATGAGAGAACCTATTAACTTATTAATAGAAAACTTGGTTTAGATCATGGGCTTTCTTCAATAGCGGTGACCTTAGGGGTTCCATGAAAGAGTTAAAGATCTAAGTATCTTTCTGACAGTGTCCTCATCAGAAAGATTTTTGCCAGGGAGCTTAGACCTACTACTATGCTAGAAAATCTATTATACATTTGTTGATATTTTCGTTTGGAAGTATTTTACCTTGCTCATATTGTGAGACAAAACATATCTATCCTAGTTTGTTTTACTTTATCTATTCCTTCATAAGTTATATGCGTTTTATCCCATATTTCTTTAGCTGATTTACATGCAGATACTCTACTGAATTTCTCCTTTGGATAATGCACAACATAAATAGTTCATAGCTTTAAAGTTTAAGATACATTACTCTTATCTGCTGTTGTAATGACAGTAGTGCCTGGAACAGGAACAATAACATAATCACCTACACCCGATTACCTTGCCACAGATCAAAGTCTGTGCCTCGAATGAAGCATTACATTCTCATCTTCCAATATTGTTATTCCTCTCCATCGAAGAATGGAGGTCTGGTGACTGATTGACCTTCAGGAAATCCTTGAGTTTGCCATGGATCTTCTTGATTGATCAGAGTACCTCGCTCTAATACCACTTGTTGGCCCTTTTGTACGACAGCAAGCTAACCTAGAAGGGGGTGAATAGGTTTTCTGAATTCTGAAACAGAAACTTAACACAAAAATTGTCACTTGAAAGTTTGGTTAGTTGAGTGTGATAGAGAGTAGCAATGCGGAAGCAAATACAATCACACAGAGACACAAGGAATTTATCCTGGTTTGGCCCTTCCCACATGGAAGTTCTACGTCTATTCCCCAAGCAATCTCAAGGATTTTACTAACCAAGGGTATAGTCCCCCTCAAGGCAATACAACACTCAACACCCCAGCTGGTCTTCTTCTCTTCCTGGGCAAGAAGGCAGCCCACTTCTCTTATAGGTAAAGAAGCCAACCTTCTGATACAAACCCTAGTGGGTTCTTATTTAAACTTCTAGCAAGGTTCTACACTGTATATAGTCCTACAGCTGACAGAAGTCTTTCTTAGAAGAAAGAACAAAGCTGAGAGTTTTACAAGAATGGACTCTAACCCAAAACACTCTCAGCAAAGGACTCTCCCCAGAAATTACAATGAGCACAGAGAGAGAGTGAAGAGAGGAGAAGGAGCTTGAAGCTTGAAGGCTTCAGATGCTTGAGCACTTCTTCTTGGGCTTGGGCTCTTTCTTTCTTTCCTTTGAGTGTATGCGGAGTTGAGGTTTCTCACAAGATGTACACTTCTTCATAGATCTTCAGGAAAAACTCTATTATCTTCTTCCTCCTTACTTCAACTTTTATATGAGCATCTTTGAACAAATCTGTTGGAGTTCTAGCCGTTGCTCATCTTCTCTTTCTTCTGATATATTGTGGTCTACGAGGTCTGCAAGCATAGAAGAAAGTGTTTAGTTAAAAGAGTATTCTGTCAAAAAGCTTCATACCTCTATGTTTCCTATTGTCTCCCAGAAGTGGTAGGTAAACCCCTTTTGTCTGACATGAGAGAAAGATCTAGAGAGATAAAAAAGATCTTTTGTGAGAAATATATTTGACTTTTCACTAGATGCCAAAACATTTTGAAATATAAAGGAAATCGATGTTTAAGTGATCAAATCCATATTTTCTAGCAAATCGATGTTTGAATGAGGAAATCCATGTTTCACTTATGAAATCCATGTTCTTTCAAGCAAATCGATGTTTGAGTGATCAAATCCATGTTTTCAAGCAAATCTATGTTGAAATCCATGTTCTTTCAGCAAATCCATGTTTGAGTGATCAAATCCATGTTTCACTTATGAAATCCATGTTCTTTCAAGTAAATTCATGTTTGAGTGATCAAATCCATGTTTCACTTATATCAAATCTATGTTTTCAAGCAAATTGATACTTCACTTATGAAATCCTGTTTTCAAGCAAATCGATGTTTCACTTATTAAATCCATGTTTTCAAGCAAATCGATGTTTCACTTATCAAATCCATGTTTTCAAACAAATCGATGTTTCACTTATCAATCCATGTTTTTAAGCAAATCAATGTTTTACTTATCAAATCCATGTTTTCAAGCAAATCGATGTTTCACTTATTAAATCCATGTTTTCAAACAAATCGATGTTTCACTTATCAAATCCATTTTTTAAAGCAAATCAATGTTTTACTTATCAAATCCATGTTTTTCAAGCAAATCGATGTTTCACTTATTAAATCCATGTTTTCAAGCAAATCGATGTTTCACTTATCAAATCCAATTTCAATAGAATCGATGCACTTTGTGAACTGAAATCGATGTATATTGAATAGACATCGATTTGAATTTTCAGTGTAAATCACACAGTAATAATGCCATGAATTTATTTTATTAGAAAAATGATATGATTTAATTTATTTAATATTTAATTAGTCATAAGTTTTATTATTACCAAAATTCCATAAATTTATATTTATTAGAAAATATGATATTAAATATATTTTATAATATTTAATTAATCATAATTTTGTTATCACCAAAATATAAGGGTAAAATATAAGAGTGGTTTAACACAAACAGTCTATTTCCTTGAGAAAGGAAGTAGATAGTGACAATGATGATGCAGAAAACTATCCAAGAAACTAAATGATTTATTCATCAAGGATAATGAGATCCACCCTTGGAAGAATTACAACAAAAGGAAACTGTATATCAGATCTTCCAAAGGAATGAGATACCAGAAGGATCACCCAAGGACAATATTATGGAGATCCATCGGTTGTGGGTAAGAACAAGAGGTAATGTTTTCCATGTGACTATCTAGCTATTTGTATCTCAAATTGAGCCGAAGACAGTCATGAAGCACTGTGTGATGAATCCTGGATCTTAGCCATGCAAGATGAACTAAATCAGTTCAAGAGAAACAAGTTTGGTCCCTTGTTCCGAGACCATCAGATCATCCTGTTATTGGCACCAAATGGGTGTTCAGAAACAAATGGGTTGAAGCTGGTGTTATCACTAGAAACAGGCTAGACTGGTTGCTCAAGACTATTCCAAAGGAGGTAGATTTTGATGAAACCTATGCACCAGTGGCTAGACTTGAGGCTATTAGAATTTACTTGCATATACATCTGCATGGATTTAAAGCTTTTTCAAATGGATTAAAAATCTATATTTTTTAAATGGCTATATAAAGGAGGAAGTCTATGTAGAACAACCTCCTAATTTATTAATGTAAATTTCAATCATGTTTTCAAATTGCATAAGGCATTATATGGTTTAAAGCATGCACCTAGAGGATGATACGAAAGGCTTAGTGTATTTTTATTAAACCATGGTTTTATCAGAGGATATGTAGATAGCACATTGTTTATTAGTCTAAAGTCAAAAATATATTGCTTGTGCAAATCTATGTGGATGATATAATATTTAGATCTACTGATGAATCTTGTGTAAGTACTTTGAAAAGATTATGCAGGGAGAATTCGAAATGAGCATGATGGGGGAGCTTAACTACTTCCTAGACTTCAAATCAAACAAGGCAAAGAAGGCACACACATCTGCCAAGCAAAGTATACCAAGGAACTGCTGAAGAAGTTTGGATTTGATAATGCAAAGCCACTGTCCACACCAATGAGCACATCCCCAGATTAGACAGTGATAAAGATGGTAAGAAAGTAGACCAAAAGCTTTATAGAGGTATGATAAGATCATTACTTTATTTAACTGCTAGTAGACCTGATATTTATTTAGTATACGCATGTGTGCAAGGTATCAGTCTAATCCTAAGGAATCTCATTTAATATCTATCAAAAAGATCTTTAGATATCTAGCTAGAACCCCTGATCTAGGTTTTGGTATCCAAAATCATGCGAAATTAATTTAGTAGGAAATTCTGATGCTGACTATGCTTGATGCAAGGTAGATAGAAAAAGCACCATTAGAAGTTGTCAATTTCTTGCAGGATGCTTGATTTCATGGTCCTCAAAAGCAAAATTCAGTAACACTGTCGACAGCTGAATCTGAGTACGTGGCTGCTGGAAGCTGTTGTACAGAACTCCTATGGATAAAACACACTTGAGGATTATAGATTGCACATCAAGACAATTCCATTATTGTGCGACAACACCATTGCAATAATCTTACCAAGAATTCAGTTCAACACTCTAAAACCAAGCATATAGAGGTTAGATATCATTTTATTAGAGATCATGTAGCAAATGACAATATAATATTTCTTTCATAGATACTCTAAATTAGTTAGAAGACATCGTCACAAAGGCCTTACCAGAAGAGAGATTTACGTCTCTTAGAAGGAATTAGGCATGTGTAATTTGTGATAGATTTTCTGCATACAACTGAAATAATAATATATTCAATAATGTCTATTCTCTCCCATGGATTTAAGTGAATTCTTTAATTGTGTGCTTCATAAATTGCTTTGACGGTTCATTTATTTATAAGACTTTATCCTTTGCGAAATAGTCTCCTCGTTTATCGTTTTCTGCATTTATTGCAGCGTCCTTTCAAAGCAACTTTACCTTTTTCTTTAAATCCCGTAATCTATGCCATAACCGATTCACCTTCTCTCTCATCTCTTTCGACTTGCCTAGAACGATAAGCCCTATCGATTCCGGCTCTCTTTCTCTGAGAGATTTCAAAGAATCCCTCTTCTCCCGCCAAAATCTCTTGAGGGTTTCTGCTCTACTTCTTCCCACGATCATCTAGACCCTTTCATTGTTCAATTCCATGGCGGTTTCTGGGGTCTCCGGCATTGTTGGCGTTACAGCACCGCGTTCCTCACAGCAGAGCAGTAAGAGAGGTTTGCAGCGGTGAAGACCAAGTCTGTGGCAACAAGGCAGTAGATGTAGCAGATTTGGAGAAGAACGGCATGCACAGTGTAGTGGCAGCTATGCAGAGGATGAAGTGGTCGAAAATGGCAACCATTTCTGAGGCAAGTTATCCGGACTTAGTGAAAGCTTTCTATGTCTGTTTGAAATCCGGAGAAGATGGGTCCTTGACCTCCACAGTCAAAGGTACCCCCATTCATATTACATATGATTTGTTAGCAAGCTTGTTTGGAGTGTCTACCGCCGGTCGCAGTGGGGTAGATAGTGTTGATATCCATGCCAAAGGATTGGGGATCATCGGTACTGAATACAAGCTGAAGGACGGTAAAATCGACATCAACCAGTAAATGCCTTCAACAGAATTCTTCATTTCATTATTTGCTAAATTCTAGTGCCCAGAAGTGCTACATTCTCCACATGCACGAAAGCAGACTCAAATATGATGTTTTGGCAATTCAGAACCAAGATATCATATGGCAGAGGTGATATCGAAAGGATGAAGTTTGCGACTGCAATGATTGGGGACAAAAGAACAAACTCATGTCTCCCTTCCCTATGCTCACCTACTGACAAAGATTTTCCAGCATTACAACATTGACTTAAATGGTGAAGTTTCGGAGAAGATGGGTCAGGCTATCAGAGGCAGAAATTGAAAAGAGTGGCTTTTCTCTAGTCGCAGGAGTTTGGACAAAAACCTCAGTTGCTGAAGGTGAAGCAATTATTGGCGAAGCTCAAGATGTTCATTCCGAAGCAGAGGAAGAAGTAGCTGTAAGAACTGAAGCCCCTATTGTAGAAATTCCAGTTGTTTCAACAGTTCAATAACAGCAAGAAGTGGTCAGATCAGAATTCCAATGGTTCAAGAAGAAGAAGAAGAGGCAGCAGAAGAAATCACATTGAAGTTTCAGTGAGCAGTCCTAGAAGATTGAAGAAATACCTCCAGAACATATTGAGCCTGTTGGGCAATATCAGAGGCTGAAACCCCTACCTCAATTGTAGCATCTGTGCTTAGAGATGTGCTGGAATCAATCACCCGCACTCAGGGGGAGCATGTAGCTGAAAAGGATGCAGAGATTCAGGGGGAGCAAGAAAAGTCTCATGAAGAAATTAATCAAATTCCTGCAGAAGAGTTGTTATGAATGTTGAGCAAGAAGAGGTTGTTCCTGAAGTTGTGGTACCAGGCCCAGTGATGTTCCTATGGAAGATACTCCTGTTCAGGGGGAGCATTCAGTTGAGAAGGAAGTAGATGTTCAGGGAGCCTGTGGCTAGCCCCCATGTTGATCAGTTTAGAGAAGGTGTTTTCTGCCCTTCTGAATCAGATGAAGATGATGCTCCTGTTGATAATGTGGAGCCCGTTGATGGCACAAAAGATAAAGTGAAGGTGTGACCACTTCAATTCCACTTCTTTCAAATAAGGCACACCGTAGATCAAGGAAGAAGAAGCTCAAGGTTAACATGAAGCCAGTGATTGATAGACTGACTCTCAAGGTAAATTCTTTGCTCTGTGCAGGCTGATTATTTCATCTATATTTATGAGCCCGAGCTCTGTAGCAAAAGAAATAGGTATGGGTTAAATTGCCCTGCGTTGATAAGAATTAATGGAAAGCATGAAGGCACTAATGTCAAGTCTTTCAGATGTGTGAGGGCACACTCTACTGTCCCATCTGCTCCCACTTTTGTAGTGCCAGAGAGCATTCAGGCCTTCAGGGCCAAGGATTGAAGAAGCAGAAGCAGTCCGGCCATCAAAGCCAGTTAATATTGAGGATTCAGGGTCATCAGGGCCAAAGATTGCTGAGGAATCAAGGCTGTTTGAGCAAGTTCAGGTAGCTTCAGGCCATCAGGGCCCTCAGATGAGCAGTCAGAGTTACCAGGGCCAGTCATAGATGATTTTGGCCACCAGGGCAGGTGGAATCAGAAGCTGAGCCTGCAAGAGTTGAAGACTAGGCTGTAGCCCCCAAGCCCCCTTCTTCCCCCTCTTCAAACTCCAGCCCCTCCTTCTCCATCGTCATCCACCACTGCTCCTCCGGCTCCTGCCACCTTAAAACACCCTTCCCCAACATTTCTTCTCCTACATCATTTCCTACACAATCCTCCTCTTCTCCTGCTTCCTCCACCTTCATCCCTCCTCCTCCTTCTGAGGCACCTCCAGCCTCATCCTCCTTTGGTCCTTCATCAGCTGGACCATTCATACCACCTCCATCTACCTCTCATTCTTTCCTTCATCCTCCTACTCCTCCCTCTTTTATTACAATCGTACCTGAGGGTGCCCAACTTGAAGGTCATAAAATTCAGACATTAAAGATGATTTGAAGTAGCAATACTTAACTCAGTCCTGTTAGTTGGCACTCACATTCATAAGACAGGCTCTTCCAGCCATGTTCCTAAAAGAGAAACTATCTTCCACCGTTGCCACCTCTTCTGAGCCTCGTTTTCCACCTCTTTAGTTTTCTCTCACTGTTGAAAATCGAAGAAGGTCTCTCTACTGTGAATTCCTCCAGAAATGCACATTTGCCACCATTTTTGGCCTTCCTCACCTAAATCTAACCACCACCTCAATATTGTTCTCCCTCTCTCCTCTCTTTCAAAAGCTAAACAGTCAAAAATTTTCTCTATGACTGAAGCTAAACTGAAGATCAATGGGCTCAGGGATCAGTCCTTATACAGGCAATTCCTATCTGCCCACTCTGCCAGATTCCCACCCAGGGATCACCCCTCTCTCTCTCTCTGAGTAGTTTTTGTGGTTCATCACAAAATACCTGGGGTCCATTTATTGAAAAGGAAATCAAGCTCATCCGCTACATCCAGATGTTCACTGATTACTGTTATCTCAATAATCTACCTGAAGTTCAGCTTGGCCAATTCCGGCAAGCTATTTCTGCTCTTGGTTTGGATGATGCTCATACCACATCTATCCAGGTAGATTTTGCCACTTTGAAGATTCCAGATGTTTGTTTCTTCTGCCTCCACTCCACTCCCTAGTCATGGAATATGCCGTGGGATCAATGATTTTTGAAACATTTGCAAGGATAATGGGCAGAATTTCAGTGCAGAAAGCGTTTCACTTTCTTTCCACATATTTGTCTTCAGGGAATATCATCAGGGCCACATCAAGTCTGATGTTCTTGCCCCTCTTTTTCTGAATGTGAGCACTTATCTCCGTCAGATTGGGAAAAGCTTTACCCCCTCTCACTGCTCAGCAGCTTACTGCTGCTCTCAATGCTTCTCAGGCCTCATCAAATCAACCTCTTTTGTCTACTGTAGAATTTCTTGATCTAAATCCCATTCACCTTGTTCGAGACCCTTATGATACATGGGTTAAGAGATACAAGGTGTATGTGGCTATGAAAAGGAACTGAAGTAGCACAGATATTCTACCCCATAACCATAGATAAGTTCCTCCAGCATGCCAGCTTTGGCACCTCTACCTTCTACAAATCTTCTCTTGGCAGAAATGAATATGGCACTTTCATAGAAGCTCAGAGGAAACTGCACATCCAGAGGATGGCTCCTGTAACGACCCAGAATCCGCATTACCAGTAACAACCAGTAACCCGAATTCTGACCCGCTAACCCACGAGACAAGCTCGGAAGGGTAGGAAGGAATGTCCGAGGAGACTATAAAGATACACACATGTAAAGCTGTAAAATTTCACTATACGAACATAACATGAACAACTCAGAGTCCGACAAAGTACAGAGTACAGAAGTACAACAAAAAGTACTACTCACTGTAGCTAAGGAGCACCAACACCGGAGTGGCTAGACTCGCCTGGAACGGGAGTCGACGAAGACCCACCTGAAAGGGAGGGGAGTGAGTCTCAAGAAAGACACCCAGTAGGGAAAAGTAAACCCCACCGGCAACAGAACTAAAGTGCGGAAAGTAAAACTGAAAGTAAGTACATCACACTACAACACAAACTGTAAACCTCGCGGCTCAGTAACACACACTCACACACACAAAGTAAGTAGGACTCAGCTAGGGTCTGTGGCTCGGCGTCCCGTCACCACAGAGGCTCTCAACCCCAGCCACGTGTGCACACTACAGACGCTCTCTCTCGCGTCTGATCCACGACCGGTTTTTTCCCTACGCTTGACCCTAGCGGTAGAGAAGGGACTCCATGGAGACCGGCTCAAAACACCACAAGGAGTACGCACCAGGACAGAGTCGCACTCGCGTCCTGGCTCACTAGCGGAGGACAACCACACGCTAGTCGTCTAGATGGAGTCGCACCCACGCCTAGGTAACACAACAGAAACAGGCACGCAGTAACGCAACGCGCGTACAACAGACGGAACACACTCAACACCTGAAACTCCGTACAGTAGTGAATACTCATGTCACAACTAGTTACTCATATGCACAGGCAGAGTCACACTCTAAGCCTGGCCCACATGTGTTATCAGAGCGGACATCACATGTCAATCGCCTCCAAACACAAAACTCAAGCTGCTGGGACACAGGATATTAACGCCATATCGATTGCCGCCAATATGAAGTAAACGGCACTCATCATGTCGTTAACTCTAACTCAACGGAAATCGACCTTGTCGTTTATATCACCCCTGAAGATCTCAACGTCAACAATGTGGACGTTAATCTCTTCAGTCCCCTAGCTAGAACAGCGCCAGATCAGTCCAGCTGGGCAGAATTACCCAACAGAACACCGACTGATGGAGGGAAACACTTCCTCTCATCAAATTACACTACCAGAACTTTAGAAATAGGTGATCCAACCCTTGAATCACTCAAAAACCCAAAATCCCGGCATGGTATAACCCAACCCTAAACCACAATTTGCATACTAATTCACTTAATTGAGCATGCTGGTTTGCTAAGGGGTTTATAGGAGTTAAGTCCCTACCTCAGAACGCTTTATAAACCCCCAAACAGCCACTAATCGCGCCGGAACCCCCCGAAGACTCCGCGCGAATCGCACCAAAACCTCGCGTTTCCCGCCCGATCAAGCACCGCCACGCGATCCAGAGCCTTCCCACGAGCTCCCATCAACCAACAGAAGCTGTGGAAATAGAGAAAGGAAAAGGTGGAGGGAAGGAGAAGAAAGGAGAAAGGTTCTGCTCTCGGGTTGCCCTATTTCAACAGGTCTGACTAGTTGACGTCAACATCACTGGTCGCCTACTGAACCGCCAAAGGCTTGACGTCCACATCGTTTGTCGTTGAGTTCAACAACAAACGTCCACATCGCTGGACGCTAACTCAAAGTCAACGGCTAGCCCCCTGACCGTCAACCTCACAGAACCACTACAAGACCCAATAAGGATCCGCTAAGACCCGAGACCTTACAGCCCTCCCCCCTTAAGGAATTTTACCCTTAAAATTCAAATAACACGAGGAAGAAGAACTCACCAAAGAGTACAGAAACTGCTCGCGCATTTCGTCCTCTCGCTCCCATGTCGACTCACCACTGGAGTGCCGCTGCCACGCAACACGAACTAACGGGATTGGCTTGTTCCTCACCTCTAAACTCGCGATCCTCAATGTGCAACGGAAACTCTGGTACAATCACACTGGAGTCACTTCAGACCACTCTGTACTCTGCAGAATGTGAGACTCGTCAGAAAGGTATCTCCCAAGCATCGACACGTGAAACACATCGTGGACTGCTGCCAACTCTGACGGAAGCTCAAGTCTGTACGCCAAACCTCCGACACGCTCAGAAATGGTGAAAGGTCCAATAAAGCGAGACTCACTTTCCACGCTACCAAACCTCACCACTCCCTTCATAGGAGACACACGAACAAACACCTGGTCTCCTACCTGAAATTCGAGCGGTCGTCTACGCTGATCTGCATAACTCTTCTGCCGACTCTGAGCTGACTGAAGTCTCTACCTCACAAGCTGAACTACCTCAACTGCCTGCTGGACCAACTCTGGTCCCGTGACAACCCATTCGCCAACCTCGAACCAGTCAAGAGGAGTGCGACACGGTCGTCCGTACAAAGCCTATATGGTGCCAAACCGATACTGAATGATAGCTATTATATATGCGAACTCGACCAACGTAAGTGAGCTGTCCACGACCCCTGCCACTCCAGACAACAGCTCTAAGCATGTCCTCCAAGTCTGGATAGTCCGCTCTGACTGACCGTCTGACTGAGGGTGGTAGGCGGAACTAAAAGCCAATTCTATCCCCAAAGCTCTCTGGAAACTGCGCCAGAACCCAGAAGTGAAGCGAGGATCTTGTCTGACACAATAGAGATCGGCACTCCGTGCAAAGGAACACTGCTCTACGTACAACGCGGCTAACCTACTCACACCCCAACTAGTCCTGACAGGAAGAATCTGGCAGTCTTTGTCAATCTGTCCACAAAACCCAAATGCTGTCAAAACCTCCAGCTGTCGTCGGCAAACCACAAACAAAGTCAGTCGTCACATGGTCCCACTTCCACATCGGAATCTCTAACGGCTGCACAAGTCCTCCTGGACGCTGATGTTGGCCTTCACCTGCTGACAGACCAAACACCTAGCAACAAAAGCCGCTATGTCTCTCTTCATCCCAGGCCACCAAAACTGACGTCTCAACCTGTGATACATCTTGGTCGACCCTGGATGAATCGAGTACCTGGAACCATGTGCCTCCTGCAAGACAACCCTCCTGATAGACTCCTCAACAGGAACATAGAGTATATCTCGGAACCTAACAGTCCCATCCTCGCAAAGCTCAACCTCTGGGAGAAGTAACACACTGTGCAACTCGGGATCTGCCTGCTGAGCCTCAGCAACCTGTCTCACAACGGCGGGAGTCGCTAACAAACTGCCCAACACAAACTGTCGACGACTGGACGAGACTCTGAAAGACCCCTCTGCCGCAGACTGCCACAACTGCCACTCTCTAAGCATCAGATGACTCATCTGTGCTTTCCTACTCAAGGCATCTGCAACTACATTCGCCTTTCCAGGCTTATACTCAATGCTGAAATCATAGTCTTTCAGATATTTCATCCATCGACGCTGCCTCATATTTAGATCCCTCTGAGAAAACAGGTACCTCAAACTCTGGTGGTCGGTACGGACTACAAAACTTACTCCGTACAGGTAAAGACGCCAAATCCTCAAAGCAAACACCACAGCTGTAAGCTCTAGGTCGTGGGTCGGGTAACTCTCCTCGTGGGTTTAAGCTGGCGAGACGCAAAGCCACCACTCGGCCTTGCTGCATCAAGACCGCACCCAAACCAACACCTGAAGCATCTGTGCAAACCTCAAACCCTCCTCACCTGAAGGTAAGGCAAGGAATGGCGCTGACGTAAGCAGTCGCTTCAGCTCTATGAAGCTCTGCTCACACTGCTCCGACCACACAATGGAACTCCCTTTCTCGTCAACCGAGTCAACGGTGCAGCAACCTGAGAAAAGTCTCGAACAAATCTGCGGTAGTAACCTGCCAAACCCAGAAAGCTACGAATCTCAGACACAGATCTGGGACTCTCCCACTGCAAAACTTCCTCAACCTTCGTTGGATCCACAGAAACTCCCTCACCTGAGATCACGTGCCCCAAAAAATGACCTGTTGTAGCCAAAACTCACACTTACTAAGTTTGGCATACAACTGGTGCTCTCGCAAAGTCTGCAACATGATCCTCAGGTGCTCGGCGTGCTCCTCCTCCGAAACGGAGTATACCAGAATGTCGTCAACAAACACTACAACAAACTGGTCCAAGAACTGGTGGAACACCCGGTGCATCAGATCCATGAAGGCCGCTGGAGCATTGGTGAGCCCAAACGGCATCACCAAAAACTCAAAGTGTCCATATCTGGTCTGAAAAGCAGTCCTCTCAATGTCAGAATCTCTAATCCGCAACTGATAGTAGCCCGATCTCAAGTCAATCTTCGAGAAGACATGAGCAGACTGAAGCTGATCAAAGAGATCATCAATCCTAGGCAAAGGATACCTATTTTTGATGGTCACTTGATTTAGCTTCCTATAATCGATACACAATCTCAGGCTACCATCCTTCTTCCGGACAAACAAAACAGAGACCCCCACAGAGAAAAGCTAGGACGAATATAGCCCTTCTCCAACAACTCCTCAAGCTGCCTCTTCAACTCCCTCAACTCTGCTGGTGCCATGCGGTACGGTGCCTGTGCAAAAGGTACAGTGCCAGGAACCAACTCTACAGTAAACTCAATCTCTCTCTCTGGCGGTAGACCAGGCAACTCTTCCGGAAAAACATCCGGAAACTCACACACTACGGGAATGTCTTCCACTCCCGAGGCAATCTGGTCAAGAGTCACTGCAGAAACTAGGAAACCCTGACAACCAGAAGCAACTAACCTCCCTGCCCTTAAAGCAGAAACTAAAAAGCGAGAAGTAAGAGGTACGATACCCTGGAAGTACAATGGAGTTCCCCAGGTATCCGCAAGTGCACCCTCTTCTTCTGGCAATCCATCACTGCACCATACCGCTCTAACCAGTCCATACCCAAAATCACATCATAATCATGTAACTGCAAAGTAACAGACGAGCTGACAACCACTAATCCTGCAACTGCACAGGTACCTCCTCGAGACAGTAGGACGTAAGGACAAAGTCCCATGTAGGCAACTCTACTGCTAACTCAACAGACTCTCCCGAACTCAACTCTCCAAGGGAGTCTAAAAACTCCTCAGACACAAAAGAGTGAGAGGCACCGGAATCAAACAAAACTCTAGCTGTATAACCAAAACTGTAACAGTACCTTCCACTAGGTGAGCTGCCTCCGCGTCTGCACGGGTCAAGTGAGTAACATGACCTCTACCTCTCGACCCACCAGAACCTCCGGTCTGCTGACGCTGCTGCATGGGTGCCTGCTGGTGGTGGTGGTGCTGCTGCTACTGCTGCACTCGGGGCTGTGTCTGGGTCTGCTGCTGGCGGCACATGAGGTAGCAAAGTAATCTCGCGCCATGTGACCCATCTGGTCACAACGGTAACACTGACCAGCAAAAGTACGCTGTACCTGCTTCGAAGGATGTCCTGTCGGCTGCTGAACACTCCCAACCGACTGCTGTCGCTGCTCTGCCTGCCTCCTATCACGCCGAAACTTTCCTCCGAGATCCTGACTCGTCGTCGTCCCAGCAGAAGTGGACGTGTAGGAAGTCGTAGTCCTCGGGGTCATCTGCACACTACCCTGCTGCTTCGAGGCTGAGAAGGAACTACCTGTGTCTGAACCTCTGCACTCCGAGCATGAGTCCGCAAAGTGTCTACCTCCAACGCTACCGCTGTCTGATAGGCCGCGTCCAAGTCTGTGACATGAGCAACTATCAGCGCCTGCCTGAGCTCTGGCCTCAGCCCCTCACGAACTGCTGAGTCCTCAGACCCTCATCTGCCATAATCTGCGAGCATAACGCCCTAGCTCTACAAATCTGGCCCTGTACTGCACTACAGTAAAGTCCCCTCTGCTGCAAGTCCAGAAACTGGTACAACCTCTCTGTCCGGACGTAAGTAGGACAGAAGGCTCTCTCAAAAGAACGACAAACTCCTGCCACGGAATCTGTCTAAGTGGGCGAGACTGGAAAGTAGTCTCCCACTCAGAGGACCACCAAGTCAACGCCTGCGCCTACAACTGTAACTGGCTAACAGCACCGCTCCTCGGGAACACACTCCATGGAACGAAAAGTCCGCTCCACTGCATCTAACCACGCCCGCGGCTGCATCTGGATCAGGCTGGCCCAAAAACTGAGGAGGCTGAAACTGCAAGAAACTCCCTCAACACCTTCTCAGTACCACCCTGGGGTACCAGCGCCTCACGGTGCTGAGCAAAACTGAGACATCCCCTCAAGAATCGAGTCATGTCTATCCCTGAGCACCTGAGGTGGAGGTGGCGGCGGCGGAACAATACCACTGTGCGCATCCTGTGGCAAAGGCTGCGTCTGCTGAGGTGGCGGACATCTCCAGCTTCCTGACAGTCACCTGCTCAGCCACTCCCTCTCTAGGACGTCGCCTAGGTGCCATAGTACTACACACATAGCAAAAAGACACACATATAAAACATTAACTACCACCGGCTAGTTAGCTGCTACTGTATCTTTGTACTCTGAGTTAACATGATGGGCATTTCCTTATATATATCTCTCAGAAGACCAGGCTCTGATACCAAACTGTAACGACCCAGAATCCGCATTACCAGTAACAACCAGTAACCCGAATTCTGACCCGTTAACCCACGAGACAAGCTCGGAAGGGTAGGAAGGAATGTCCGAGGAGACTATATATAAGAAGATACACACCATGTAAAGCTGTAAAATTTTACTATACGAACATAACATGAACAACTCAGAGTCCGAACAAAGTACAGAGTACAGAAGTACAACAAAAGTACTACTCACTCACTGCAGCTAAGGAGCACCAACACCGGAGTGGCTAGACTCGCCTGGAACGAAGTCGACGAAGTCCCACTTGAAAGGGAGGGGAGTGAGTCTCAAGAAAGAGACCCCAGTAGGGAAAAGTAAACCCCACCGGCAACAGAACTAAAGTGCGGAAAGTAAAAACTGAAAGTAAGTACACATCACATACAACACAAACTGTAAACCTCGCAGCTCAGTAACACACACTCACCCACACATAGTAAGTAGGACTCAGCTAGGGTCTGTGGCTCGGCGTCCCGTCACCACAGAGGCTCTCAACCCCCAGCCACGTGTGCACACTACAGACGCTCTCTCTCGCGTCTGGTCCACGACCGGTTTTTCCCCTACGCTTGCCCTAGCGGTAGAGAAGGGGATCTACGGAGACAGGCTCAAAACCACCACAAGGAGTACGCATAGGACAGAGTTGCACTCGGTGTTCTGCTCACTAGCGAGGACAACCCACGCTAGTCGTCTAGACGAGTCGCACGCACGCACGCCTAGGTAACACAACAAAACGGGCACGCGTAACGCAACATGCGTACAACAGACGGAACACACTCAACGCCTGAAACTCCGTACAGTAAGTGAATACTCATGTCACACTAGTTACTCATATGCACCAGGCAGAGTCACACTCTAGAGCCTGGCCCACATGTGTATCAGAGCGGACATCACATGTCAATCGCCTCCAAACACAAACTCAAGCCTGCTGGGACACAGAATATTAACGGCCATATCGATTGCCACCAATATGAAGTAAACGGCACTCATCATGTCGTTAACTCTAACTCAACGCAATCGACCTTGTCGTTTATATCACCCATGAAGATCTCAACGTCAACAAATGTGGACGTTAAGCTCTTCAGTCCCTAAACTTAGAACAGCGCCAGATCAGTCCAGCTGGGCAGAATTACCCATCAGACGCCGACTGATGGAGGGAAACACTTCCTCTCATCAAATTACACTACCAGAACTTTAGAAATAGGTGATCAACCCTTGAATCACTCAAAACATCAAAATCCTGGCATGGTATAACCCAACCCTAAACCACAATTTGCATACTAATCCACTTAATTGAGCATGCTAGTTTGCTAAGGAGGTTATAGGAGTTAAGTCCCTACCTCAGAACGCTTTATAAACCCCGTCAACATCACTGGTCGCCTACTGAACCGCCAAAGGCTTGACGTCCCATCGTTTGTCGTTGAGTTCAACAACAAACGTCCACATCGCTGGACGCTAACTCAAAGTCAACGGCTAGCCCCCTGGCCGTCAACCTCACAGAACCACTACAAGACCCAATAAGGATCCGCTAAGACCCGAGACCTTACAGCTCCTGTTATGGGACCCTCCTACTCTATGGTCTATGGAGCTTTTCAACAATATTTTGAAGAGCAAGAATGCAAGGCATGGCCGATTATTATTCGCTATGCCTCCCTTTTGTCCCCCTGCCTTCTATCTTCCTGTACCCCCACAATCTTGAATATAGTGGTTTCTTTGGCTTCCATTTATCTTTCTTCTCTTCTTTCTTTGTCTTGCTTTAGTATCTTTTTGCTTAATGACAAAAAGGGGGAGAAAATAAAACATTCTGAAATACATGTCAACAAATTTACTTAAGTATAGTAAGTTCATTTCAGCACATTATATGTTATGTTTTTGTTATGATTTTGTCATCACCAAAAAGGGGGAGATTGATGATCAGTCCATCCCCATATAATTTTATCTAATTATATACAATTTTGGTGATTAACAAAACTCTAACAAATATCTTTAAACAAGTTTTTTATGAAGCTCAATTACAGGAAATATCAAGCCAAATCTGTAAGTAATTTTCTCACTGTATTATTTGAAGTTCATAGCATGCATTTCTTCTAAGTCCACATCGATTTCCTTTATAAGCATAACAATTTCATAAGTATCGCATACGATTTCATAAGTGTCGCTACAACGATTTGATCGCATAACGATTGATAAGTTTGTAGAAGAACGATTCAATCAACAATTTGATCGCATAACGAATTGATAAGTTTGTGAAACAATGATTTCGGTCTCATAACGATTCGTTAAGTGAAACAACAATTTTGGTCTCACAACGATTCGTTAAGTGAACAACGATTTGTGGTCTCATACGATTCGCTAAGTGAAACAACAATTTTGGTCTCACAACGACTCGTAAAGTGTAACAACGATTTCCATCTTATAACGATTCGATAAGTTACACAACGATTTGGTCGCGATAACGATTTGATAAGTTTCACAACGATTTAGTCATCACAACGACTTGATAAGTGAAACAATGATTTGATAGTCATAAAAATTTGCTTTCACTTAAAAAACGATTTGGTCTCCGTAACGATTTGATAAGTTTCACAACGATTTGGTCATCACAATGACTGATAGTGAAATAACGTTTGCTTATGTTTGAACAACGATTTGCTCAAACAACATTTTTCTTATGCTTGAACAACGATTTGCTCAAACTACGATTTGTTTATGTTTGAACAATGATACGATTTTCTCAAACAACGATTTTGTTTATGTTTGAACAACGATTGCTCAAACAACGAGTTGTTTATGTTTGAACAACGATTTGTCTCTATTGTAAGAACGATTTACTTTATCAACGACTTGTTCACACAACGATTTCATAAGTAGAACAACGACTTCATGGAGCACATCAATTCATACATGTTATTCAAATATATTTTCAAATGTAATGAAAGTCTAAGTCTTCCCATGTACATCACTAATATCTTTGCATTTAATGTGATTGTACACCTCTATGCACGTTACATCTGGGTGCCTTCTTCCTATGTTTCTATAGCAAACACTTTTCAGAATAGCAGAATGGCATGTCCATTTTGATGTATATTCTTTCTAATGTTGACTGACAAGCATAGAGACAGTTTAGCTGTCTGTGCTTCACATTTATTGTGTGCAGGTATTTGTCATACATACAACGTTGGACAACAAGAAGTTGAAGGATATCTGGATGAATCTTCTTTGCGTGCATGGCTTGTAGAGCATTGAATAGCTGCAAGCTTACCTGTCATCCACACCATGGACCTTGCAATCTAACGTACTTCAAACAAAGAGACAACGGATACTTCAACGACCATATTTTTCAGGAGAGGATATATATGAGACTGAAGATCCTAAGCTGAAGTAGTTCGACAACTTGAATATTTGTGAGATAGAGCCTTCAAGAAAAGCATTCAACTCTGAAGAAGAGCTTCTTGCCTCACTCCACAATCTTCTTCAGCTCTTGCTCTCAGTTTTTCATTGTCTAGACATTCTTTGAGAGCCTTGTAGGTTTGAGAGGTTTCTTCTAGTAAAATCTTTCTCTCTCAGACTTAGCCTCAGATCAAGCATTTATTGTAAGCTTGGTCTAGGGGCATTTCGCCTTGTACACATTTTCTATGTGTATTCGCTTCAGACTGTGAAGAGAAGACCTGTTGGAAACAGGTGGTAGTATTCCCATTAGTAAGGAAGGAAGACCTGTGTATCATGGTGGTTGTGTACCTCTTCAGGGTTTAAGAGAAGGCCAGCTGCGGCTGGATGTGTAAGGGTCCTTAAGGGGGACAGTACCCGTTTTGTGAAATCTCAAGTTGTTGCTTGAGGACTGGACTTAGGACTCCTTGGGAATAGGAGGTCCGAACCAGAATAAATTTCATGTGTTGTGTGTTTGCGCGCTATGTGTTGTTGTCTTGATTATCACTAACGCTAACCATCGTCTCTAGTGATCTTCTGTAAGCATTTTTGTTGACAGGTTTTAATCTAAAAGAAATTTTTAGAATCTCATTCACCCCCCCCTCTAGGCTTGCTAGCTGGGCAACAAGAGTTGCTTCACTATATATCTTCATCTGTCTCATATACTGTCTTAGATCGAGTCTAGCATTATGCATCTTGCGCTCGGTCTAGGGACATCTTGTAGAATTTGTATCTTCAGGATTGTGCCTCTTCCCGTGAGAAGAAAGTCTTGTAAGAGGGTTTACTTGCACTGTTTCCCCTTATAGAAGGGACGACTAGTGTGACCTGGTGTGGTATTCCTCTTCAGGGTGTGAAGAGAAGACCAACAGTCCTGGGTGACGTAAATGTCCTTAAGGGGATTGTACCATTGGGTAAGTGAAAGTAGTTACTTGGGGACTGGACGTAGGACTGAGGAGGAACTTAGTGTCGAACTAAGATAAAACTCTTGTGCATGTGTGTGCTTTTTTCTGTCTTTATTTCCGCTAATGACTAACTCTAACAATCACATTTAACTAGTATTTTTGAGCTACAAAAATTTATTTTAGCAACACATTCACCCCCCTCTGCACTTGCTAGGGAAACAAGTGCTATCAGAGCCAGATCTCTTTAAGTTGAAGATCTCATGATCTAAGAACAAAGATCTATGATAGCTCAGCGCTTTCCGAAGGTAAGTCTGTCAACATGCCTCCTTTATTCGACAGTGAAAACTACAACTATTGGAAGACGAGGATAGAGTTCTTTCTTTAAGGATTTGATTATCAACTTTAGAGCATCATAGAAGATGGAGATTTAACCATACTCAATTCAAGAAAGGTGGACTGATAATGACAAAAAGATGTTGTCACAAAACAACAAGGCTAAGAGTATCTTATGTTGTGTACTGACCAAGAGGGAATTTAATAAATATCAGTGTGCACATCTGCTAGAAAAATGTGGGATAACCTAAAGGTCACATATGAAGGAACAGACAAGGTAAAGAAACCAGAATAGATATCTTGGTCATTTAATATGAAAAGTTCTAGATGCAAGCCAGTGAATCCATCACACAGACAGTCGATTCACCGATATAACCAATGGTTCAGCAGGACTTGGAAAGAAGTATGATACATGAGACATGGTAAGGAGATCTAGTACAGTCTTACCAAGCCATGGACTCCCAAAGGTTACAACATAGAGGAAGAAAATGACCTCTCCGCCATGTCATTAGAGAAATCATCAGGTCACTAATGGGTCATGAGATAAACATGGAGAGGTTAGGAGAAAGCACATCAAGAAGGAAAGTTAGCAATGTGTTGAAAGCAAAAGAAAACAAGCTCAGATGAAGCCACTGCTAGTGAAAGCAGTAATATAAATAGTGATGAAGAAGCTCTCCTATCAAGAAGGCTACAAAGAATTCTAGCCAAGAAAATATAGATCTGGAAGAAAGTTCTTCAAGAAAAATAAAGTCAGCAAGAAAGAATAACCCTTTGTTTGAATGCAAACAACCAGGACACTTAAAGGTAGACTGTCCAAAGCTAAAAAAGGAGGAATACAAGAAGAAGGATCCATCCAAGAAGTACAAGAAATTCAAGAAGAAAGCCATGGCAGCATCATGGAGAAATGAAGAAGAATCATTGATGAATCTACTCAAGTGAACACGAAGAAGAAAAAGACAATCTTGCCTTAATGGCAAACACTGATGATAAGTGATTTCTGATACTTCATTTGATTCATGTTCTGATTTAGATGATGACTTTGAAGAAGATTTTAATGAATTGTATGTAAAATAAAGGATGTAATTAAACAATTAAAAATGTTAAAGAATAACTTGCATGTTTGGAAAACACCAATTCTGATTTAAAATCTGAAATTGAACAACTTGAAAAACAAATTGAAGAATTAAAACACATAAATAGTTTATTGTGTGAAGAGCTGAAAGAAAAGAATAATAAAATTCAATGTCTAGAAAGTAACAACAATACTAAAAATGAGTTAAAAAAAGAAATAAGAGCACTAGCAAGAGATAATGATTATTTGAAGGCCATATTAGAAAAATTAACTAATGAAAAATCAACACTTATATAAAGGAGCTAAACGAAGCGACAAAAGAAATATGGTGTCGGATATACTCCACCGGAAAATGAAGATGATAAAATATCATGAATAATATCCTTTACCAAATTCATACTCGAAGGAAATTACTTAACAGAAACAAGAAAAGACAACAAAACATTAAAACTCCTAACACAAACAACCTCTTATGTTGCTCTCACTGTAATAAATAGGACACACTAGCAGTACATGCACAACTAAACACTTATTATGGAAACCAAAAGTTGTTGGAACTAACCCTCAAGGACCCAAAAAGATTGGGTAACTAAAACCTCAACTTTATCCTTCTTGTAGGAATCCTCAGAGCATTCAAATAGTATTTTGATAGTAGATGCTTAAGGCATATGACAAATCAGAAGAAGGCACTGTCACTACGGAGATAATGGAAAAGGAAACAGTCATTATATGTGGAACAATGGGCAGTAGGAAGAAGAAATTAATTGAAGAAGTATTATATGTCAAAGGGTTGAAACATAACCTGATAATATTAGTCAACTATGTGACAAAGGACATTAAGTTCAGGTTAAAGAATCTAAATGCACAATACTTAAAGATGGAGAGATTAGTTTGAAGCTCATTGAGAAGAGAATCTGTATGTGCTGCACTGGAAGAACTAAGGAATTAGGATGTGTGTCTTGCAGCAAACAATGACACTTGTAAGGCCCTCCAATTTTGCCTCTTATTAGATGTTTGGTTGTGTAATGTGTAGATGCTTTGTGTGTATATAAATTATATTATATATTATATATATTATGTATTTCCTATATATTACAATTAAATAAGGTTGTACATGTATGTATGCTCATTTAATTATGTACATATGGTGCATATGTGATACATTATACATTATATATGTGTATGTACATAATGTGTGCATAGTAGGCTGCATTTCTGTGTTCTGGCCGAAAGACCAGTTGGCGTCACATGCTTGGACGTGCATGGGGATGTCAGCGTCCAGATCGATGGACGTTAACCCCTGGTAGACGACCAATTATGTGGACGTCTATATCCAAAACTTTTGTGCTTCAGATCCAAAAACGTCCGCGATTTCTTCAGCCCATGTTTAGGAAACTGTCGTCCAACGGTCGGAAACCTACCTTAATGCGTACCCAACTTCTCTTGGCTTATAAAACACATCCCTTCGACCAGATTGATTCCCTTTGGCTCTTGAGAAAACCCTAAAAAGCTGGTTGCGAACCCTGCACTTTGAAACATTGGATCTGGCGATTGGAAGCTCATTCCGGCGATCTACAACGACTGGAAGGGACTTGGATAATCTGTAAAGGTTCCCCGACTCCGGAGTGCTTCACCCATCAACATGGAAGCCGAATCGAGGGGATTGGAGGGCTTCTTGGCACTGGCCGAGGAGAGCATCGTCAGCAAAGAATTCCATCTAACGATTTTTCCCAAAGGCAAGTACCATTGGCATTGTCCATACCCATGTCTAATAGGTCCTAGGAATTTGAGATTTTTTCTCGTGTCCTGGAACCCCCATTCACAAAGATTCATACGTTCAGTCTGTGTTCCTGCAGATAGGAACTTAACGGCAACATGTGCTGCCGTTAAGATCCAGGGTCAGTGGCAACAGTGATGCCGTTAACCCTGTTGGCGGCCACCTGTGTGACGCCGAGTTCATATGGGTTTCACAGAACCCTAATTTTTACATTGTGTGATTGTATTTGGACTTGTGGGGTCTACACATGCTGTAATTTTATAGGTGGTCCAATACAGAGAGTAGGTCATATCAAGAGGAGATACCGAATTTCTGTTAATTGTGTGAGTTATTAAAATTTCTATAAATGAACTGTGATATAAATGACCCTATTTAATCTTGTAAAAATAGTTTTGTGGTGAGTTAGGGCTTCATAATTTTTACATGACAGCATGATGACTGTTTTTAGGTTCTGAATTACTAGAACCAATTTTATGAATGTAGACCATGCTGAATGAGATCTCAGTGAAAATGCAGGATATCTATTTAATTGTGATAATTAGTGTGCAAGTTCGAAAATCTGAAATTAGGTATATGTGATGAGTAACTTGTGAATAGACTGTGATAAAATTTTTGTACTGTTAGGACAACAGTAAGTACCATTTCTAATTTAATACAGGAAAATGACCATTTTGGGCATATTAATGTGATTATGTAAATTCAGTAAATTACAACATGATTAGATCCTTGTTATAATCATTGTCAATATGAACAGTAAGATTAACCTCTGTAATGGGAACCTGTGTGTGTGGTTAAAATGAATGAGCATGAAATGATTAGTACATGTGAACAATGTGATTAAGGATAGTGAAGTGTTAATGTGTAAATATGCCATTAGTGACACTGCTACCTGTGTGCATTGAGGATCGAGTCTTGGATGGGTGTTTCTTCTTGCTAAAGATGAAGGACTATGATGCTATTCTTGGTCTTAATTGGCTAGAGGAGCACTATGCTTTAGTTGATTGTCGTGGGAAGAAGATCACTTTCCGTATTCCTGGTGAGGATGAATTTTCACATCCCTTGCCAAGGAACATAGCGGGAAGGTTTGTTATCTCCTCTATGAAGGTGATAAGGATGGTTAACAAGGGTTGTGACGCTTTTCTTGCCAGCGTGGTATTAATACCGAAGGCTGATGAGTCACTACTCTTGCGGAGATTGATGTAGTGCAGGAGTTTCCAGACGTTTTTTCCGATGATTTTTTTGGATTGCCACTGGTTAGAGAGATAGAGTTTACCATAGAGTTGCTTCCAGGCACCTCTCGTATCTTAAAGGCTCCATATCGAATGGCACCTGCGGAGTTAGCTGAGTTAAGGAAGCAGTTGCAAGGTTTGCTGGATAAGGGATTTATTCGCCCTAGTGTATCTCCTGGGGCGCACCTGTATTATTCGTAAAGAAGAAGGATGGATCACTTAGGTTATGCATTGATTATTGGAAGCTCAACCAAGTGACTGTGAAGAACAGGTATCCTTTACCGCGGATTGATGATCTCTTTGACCAGTGCAGAATGCATCGGTCTTTTCCAGATTGATCTACGGTCTGGCTATCATCAGTTGAGGATTAGGAGTGAGAATGTGTCCAAGACGGTCTGTAGGACACGTTATGGACATATGAGTTTCTAGTTCTTCCATTTGGTCTGACCAACACCCCTGCAGTGTTCATGGATCTCATGAACAGGGTGTTTAGACCTTATCTAGATAGTTTTGCGTAGTGTTTATCGATGATGTGTTGGTCTATTCTCCGGATGAGGTCACACACCGTCAGCATTTGAGGGTAGTGTTAGAAGTTTCCGAGAGCACAAGCTGTATGCAAAATTCAGCAAGTGCGATTTCTGGATGCGCGAGGTTCATTTCCTTGGGCATGTTATCTCCTGTGCTGGTGTAGCAGTTGATCTAGCGAAGGTCCAGGTTGTGTTAGATTGGGAGATTCCCAAGACCCCATCGGAGATTCGTAGTTTCCTTGGTTTAGCAGGCTATTATCGGTGATTTATTGAGGGGTTTGCATTTATCGCCACACCTTTGACTAAGCTAACCAGGAATGGTGTGAAGTTTGTTTGGTCCGAGGAGTGTGAGAGTAGCTTTCAATTATTGAAGGATAAACTCACGTCTGCTCCGGTATTGGTTTTACCGAGTGGTGAAGAAGGTTTTGCCATTACTCGGATGCATCCCGAATTGGTTTAGGCTGTCTGTTGATGCAGCAGGGAAGGGTAGTGGTGTATGCTTCTCGTCAATTGAAAGAGCATGAGCGTAACTATCCGACTCATGATTTGGAGCTTGCGGCAGTGGTTCATGCACTAATGATCTGGAGGCACTATCTTTATGGTGTCAGATTTGAGGTGTTCACTGACCATAAGAGCTTGAGGTATCTCTTCTAGCAAAAGGAATTAAACCTCCGGCAGAGAAGGTGGATTGAGTTCCTCAAGGACAATGACTTCGATCTTTAGTATCATCCTGGAAAGGCGAATGTCGTAGCAGATGCTCTTAGCAGGAAGATGTCATTACTCCAGCAGGATTGGAAGATGTTGGAGGATGCTGCTTGTGCGATGACTGAGTTAGAGCCATTATGTCAGGCTTTCGTGGCTCAGTTGTCCAGTCGATCCACTCTTTTGGATGAGGTGATCGAGCAGCAGAAGGCCGACCCTAGACTCCAGGAGTTAGTGGGCAAGGCAGGCATTGCTCGTGATGAGGATGGTGTGATTAGGTTCCATCACCGAGTTTGTGTTCTCGATATAGTGGATGTCCGTGAGCATGTTTTTGTAGAAGGTCATAGGTCTAGATTCTCTATTCATCCTGGTAACACTAAGATGTACCAGGATTTGAAGAGATCATTTTGGTGGTCTGGCATGAAGAAGGATGTAGCGGAATTTGTATCTAGGTGTTTAGTATGCCAGCAGAATGCCGAGCGATAGCGACCATCTGGTCTTATGCAAAAGATGGAAATCTGAGTATGGAAGTGGGAGGCTGTCACTATGGATTTTGTAACGGGTTTGCCCAGATCAAGGAGGGGCAATGACTAGATTTGGGTAGTTGTAGATAGATTCTCTAAGACTGCGCATTTCTTGCTTATGAATAAGAAGCAGTTGGTTGAGAGTTTAGCTAGGTTGTATGTTAGTAGCAATATTAGATTGCATGGTGTGCCGAAGTCGATCATTCGGACCGAGATCCGAGATTTACTTCGAGGTTGTGGAAGGGTCTTCAAGATGCATTAGGTTCTGAGTTGAGCTTAGTTCAGCATTCCATCCCCAGACAGATGGACAGTCTGAGAGGACTATCCATACGCTCGAGGATATGTTGAGAGCATGTGTGCTGGATTGCAAGGATGATTGGGAGCGTCATCTACCTCTTGTGGAGTTCGCGTATAAAATAGCTTTCATGCGAGTATTGGTATGGCTCCATTTGAGACATTGTATGGAAGGCCTTGTAGATCTCCTTTATGTTGGTAGGAGACCGGTGATAGGCAGTTGATTGGTCCGGAGTTAGTGCAGGAGACTTCGGATAAGATCCAGTTTATCAGGAAGAGGGTTGTTGCAGTGCAGGATAGGCAGAAGAGTTACGCCGACAACAGAAGGAAGGATTTGGAGTTCGAGGTTGGCGAGTATGTCTTTTTGAAGATTTCGCTTACTCGAGGTGTTGTCAGATTTGACAGGCATAACAAATTAAGTCCTAGACTCATTGGCCCGTATGAGATTATCAAACGTTTGGGCAGCGTGGCATATGAGCTAGCTTTACCTCCGGCGTTAGCTAGTGTTCATCCTGTATTCCACGTATCTATGCTCAGGAGATGTGTCTGAGATCCATCCATGTTATAGTCACGAGCTAGTGGAGATCCAACCAGATCTATCATATGTTGAGCAACCAGTAGCTATTCTTGACCGGAAGGTTCAGTATCTCCGGAACAAGAGTATTGCGTCCGTGAAGGTGCTAAGGTGGAACTTCTCGCGAGAGGAGGCTACTTGGGAGCTTGAGGATGCTATGATGAAGAAGTATCCCCAATGTTGAGTAGCGCCAGTCTAACTTCGAGGACGAAGTTTCTTTAAGGGGGAGAGGGTGTAAGGCCCTTGAATTTTGCCTCTTAATTAGATGTTTGGTTGTGTAATGTGTAGATGCTTTGTGTGTATAGTTTATGTATGTATTTCTATACATATTACAATTAAATAAAGTTGTACATGTATGTATGCTCATTTAATTATGTACATATGGTGCTTATGTGATACATTATACATTATATATGTGTATGTACATAGTGTGTGCATAGTAGGCTGCATTTCTGTGTTCTGGCAGAAAGACCAGTTGGCGTCAACATGCATGGACGTGCATGGGGATGTCAACGTCCAAATCGATGCACGTTAACCCCTGGTACATGGCCAATTATGTGGACGTCTATATCCCAGAACTTGTTGCTCTTCAGATCCGGAAACGTTCGTGATTTCTTTGGCCCCTATTTAGGAAACCATCGTCCAACGGTCAGAAACCCTACCTTAATGCGTACCCAAATTCTCTTGGCTTATAAAAACACCTCCCTTCGACCAGATTGAGTCCTTTGGCTCTTGAGAAAACCCTAAAAATCTTGTTGCGAACCTGAGCTTTGAAACATGGATCTGGCGATTGGAAGCTCATTCCGGCGATCTACAACGACTGGAGGGACTTGGATCATCTGTAAAGGTTCCCCGACTCCGGAGTGCTTCACCATCAACACGGAAGCCGGATCGAGGGGGATTGGAGGGCTTCTTGGCACTGGCCGAGGAGAGCATCGTCGGCAAAGAATTCCATCTAACGATTTTTCCAAAGGCAAGTAACCATTGAACATCGTCCATACCCATGTCTAATAGGTCCTAGGAATTTTTGAGATTTGTTTCTCGTGTCTGGAACCCCCATTCACAAAGATTCATGCGTTCAGTCTGTGTTCCTGCAGACAGGAACTTAACGGCAACATGTGCTACCGTTAAGATCCAGGGTCAGCGGCAACATGTGATGCCGTTACCCCTGTTAGCGGCCACCTGTGTGACGCCGAGTTCATATGGGTTTCACAGAACCCTAATTTTTACATTGTGTGATTGTATTTTGACTTGTGGTGGTCTACGCATGCTGTAAATTTTATAGGTGGTCCAGTACAGAGAGTAGTTCATATCAAGAGGAAATACGAATTTCTGTTAATTGTGTGAATTATTAAAATTTTTGCAAATGAATGTGAGTATAAAATGACCCTGTTTAATCTTGTAAAAATAGTTTTGTGGTGAGTTAGGGCTTCATAATTTTTACATGATAGCATGATGATTGTTTTAGGTTTCTGAATTACTAGAACTGATTGTATGAATGTAGACCATGCTGAATGAGATTCTCGGTGAAAAATGCAAAATTTCTATTTTAATTGTGATAATTAGTGTGCAAGTTCAAAAAATCTGAAATTAGGTATATGTGATGAGTAACCTGTGAATAGACTGTGATAAAAATTTTGTAATGTTTGGACAACAGTAAGTATTGTTTCTAATTTAATATAGGAAAATGACCATTTTGAGCATATTTAATGTGATTATGTATAATCAGTAAATTCTAGCATGATTAGATCCTTGCTATAATCATTGTCAATATGAATAGTAAGATTAACCTCTGTAAATGGGACCTGTGTTTGTTTAAAATGAATGAGCATGAAATGATTAGTACATGTGAACAATGTGATTAAGGATAGTGAAGTGTTAATGGTAAATATGCCATTAGTGACACTGCTACCATAGAGGCTGTGGAACCATATCGTAGTAAAGTCCCTACGGGAAGGTTCGATGTGTGTGAAATCTATGGGCAATAAGGATGAAATCCTAGAGGTGGACAAGTACCACTGGTTGGGGTGGAGAGTGCTTCTCTCGGTTCTGCGCAGTTAACCAAGATCTATCACTATTTTGCCTAGGTGATAGGTATGTGAATGTGTATATGTGTGTCCTTCTAGTGGTGGTTTGGACTATGTGTCACGGCAACTAAGTGTGCAATGTGAAAGTGTGCAATGTGAAATGTTAAGTTAATGTGTTAGCATGTGAATAAGTGTAAATCTATGTGAATATGTTTAATTCATGTTAAAAAAGCAAGCAAAAGGTATGTGTATTGATGTTAAATGCATGTGAAAAATGAATAGAATCCATGATAGGTATGTTATTTATTTTTGTGCAAGTTCATGCTTAAATTATGTGTAGTTACTTAATGATTTGAATGAGATTTAGCTTTTGAAAGCATGTTGAATAAAAGGTGTAAGATGCATGTCATAAGTTTTCATGTTTAGTTGTTTAATTGGTATGGAACATGGACCATGCACTTCTAATTTTATAGATTTCAATGTATATTAAATTAAATTGTTTAAAGCATGCAATATGTATTTCTCCTTAGTAAAAAGGGTAACCTGTGTAAAGGATATGTGTATGGTTGTGTTCATGGTTGCTTGTTGGGTCTATTTAGACTCATCCTTGCTTCGGCGTACAAGTGCAGGTGTCTCCACATCTTTCGAGGAGATTGTTAGGAGCGACTCCGAGCGCGAGGAGTAGCTTGTGTTGTGGAGACTTCGACATTGTACTTTTATTTTAATAAGTATATAATGAATCAGTGATGTATCTCATTTAGACAATGTAAATTTGATGTAAAAACTTCAATTATGTGGACTTTAGCTTTCTTTTAAATGCTATATGGACTGTGGATATTTAATGATGATGATGGAATGAGAATAAACTTCTTATTAAATCCGCTGTATTGTGTTATATTGTGTACATCTCAGCCTAGTGTTAATGTTGGGTCAATGTCCTACTGCGACGATGTTCATTATACCGACGTGGATTGGTATAATCGTACCGGTATAAGGAGGGTCGTTACACACACTAATGCATAACTTTGGCATAGAAGGTTAGATCATGCAAGCTTGGATGTTATCAAAAAATTAATTAAACATGACCTAGTAGGACTTCCCATATCGACACAAAGAACAATAGTATTGTGAACCATGTGCAAAAGGAAAGTAAGCAAAGACATCATTCAAGACTAAAACTTATGTTACACCACCAAGCCAATAGAATTACTATACATGGATTTATTGGATCAATGAGGACAAAGAGCTTGGGTGGTAAGAACTTTGAATTGTTATAGTGGATAACTATTCTAGATATACGTGAGTTTCATTTTTAGAAACAAAAGATGATAAATTTGAAGCATTCGTGAAGTTCAACAAGTTAATCCAAAAAAATCAAAAGTTCAACATTATCACTCTTAGATCAAACCATGCATGGTGGGGAATTTCATAATGATAAATTTGTCAAATTCTATGAAGATCAAGGTATAGAACACAATTTGCCCGCACCAAAGACACCACAACAAAATAGAGTTTCTAAAAGAAAGAACAAAATATTATTGGACATGGCTAGAACTATGTTGGCTGAGTACAATCTTCCAAGATATTTTTGGACAGAAGCTATCAACACAACTTGCTATATTATAAATAGAGCCATGATCAAGCCCATCTTGAAGAAATAGCATATGCGTTATATAAGAACAAGAAGCCAAAGGTCAGTTATCTAAAACGTTTTGGATTTAAGTGCTACATTATCAACAATGGTAAGTCAAATCTTGGTAAGTTGGATGCAAAATCTGATGAAGGTATATTTCTTGGTTACACATCAAAACCTAGGGGCTATAGAGTTTTCAATAGAAGAACTTTGTTAATTGAACATATTGTTCATGTTATATTTGATGAAACTAACCTCTCTTTGAGGAAATATGTTGTTAGTGATGACAAAAAAGCAGGTGATCTATCTAAAAGGTTAAATGATGTTACTCTCAAGTAAGTTGGGGAGGAACCACGCTTAGAAGAAATACATCAACAAGAACCTCTC
>CM024757.1:163637800-163729975 GCA_014218235.1 Colocasia esculenta
GACTGGGTCATAGTCCCTGAAGCATTTTCATGAGACAGGGTCAAGTGTGTCGACACAGTCCATGCTCGTGTCGACACTAGACCCAGCATCCAGGACATCCTTTTGTCTGACTGGACAGTGTGTCGACACAGTCAGTGGTCGTGTTGACACTAGACCCAGCATCTAGAAGACCCTTTTTACGTAAATGGGACACTGTGTCGACACACTCAGGGTAGTGTCGACACACTCAGGCTGAAACTTCAACTTATGTTTTATCTGGACACGTGGATGGCTGGGGTTCAATGGAATCTATCTTGGATCATGTGCCCACGCACTCCTAGGGTACAATTGGATATGTGGGGCTATAAATACCCCCTAATTGGCCCCCAAGAAAAGAAGAGAGCCACACACTTCCAGAAGAAGCTTTTTGGCGGCAAAGAGGCTTTTCCAGATGTGGCTCCATCTCCAGAAGGTGCAAGCCATCCTTTCAAGAGGAAGGATGTGGGAATCAAGGGGAATCTCTGGAGAGAAGATTGCTTTGCTAGGCAAGGGAGCAGATCCAACTGAAGAGGAGCAGGAGAAGAAGGATTTCTGGCATTTCAGATGCCATCAAAGCAGAGCATCGCCAATTGAGGAGAATCTCCATCGATTTCCATCGACTCCTCAATTCAAGTGTCTGCAAAGCCTCTTCATCAAAGAACACTCATTCTACATTCATTTCTCTCACTTCTGAGTTTGTTCTTCCTTATTCGTCTATGAGTTTTGTGCATGAAGTTCTGCACAAATTTCTATGTACGAATCTGCCTTGAATCAGATCATTGCTAGAGGATCTGATCTCTTTTGTGTTTGATCTAGCTTTTGTAGTGTGAGCCATCGAGCTCTGGTTTGTGAGTCGTCGCACTCACTGTGTGGTTTGAGCTGTCGTGCTCAATTTGGAGTCGTCGTGCTCCGGTTGTTGTTTGAGCCGTCGTGCTCAGTTTGTGAGTCGTTGAACTCAAGGTTGTTTGTAGCCGTCGTGCTCAAGTTGTTTGGAGTCGTCGTGCTCCAGTGTGTGTTGTACTCAAAGTTTTGAGTAGTGTGGCCTTACTGTGTGAGGGGTGGATGTAGGAGTCACTGGAGGTGATTTCCGAACCACCTAAAAATTCTCTGTGCAGTGGTTTGGCTTTGTATTGCGATAGATGCATGCATAGGGATTTCGTTCACACTTCTGATTGATTTGCTCACACACACTAATCACCATAATCCACATACACCCACACTTCAGATCAGTAATTTGTTTGTCTGAATTGATCTCTGATTCGAAGTAATTTAGAATTGTTTAAGCTTCCGAATTAATTGGTGTTAGATCTATTCAACCCCCCCCCCCCCCCCCCCCCCCCCCCTTCTAGATCTTATCCTTCCACATATTCGATCCTATAATTGATCAGAGCGGGTCGGGTAACCACTCTAATTGTTAGAGTTAATTCCTTGTTGCATTGATTCACTGTGATTAGATCTAATAGTCTTTTGAGTTTTGATATAATGGAAAATTGCTTTAATCTGCATGAATTTCCTGTTATAATTTCAGAGAAATCCCCAGCTCATTTTCATCGGATTTTTTAGAGGATTCACAAAGACAAAAGCCAAGAAATTCACAAGTACTTAATGGCAAAGAAGAGCTTTAATGAATCCAGAAAATCAACAATTCAAAAGACTTTGGCTCTAACAGCACATTCCATGAGCTCAGAGCATTCTTCATCCTCTTCAGAACACAAGAGTTCAAATGGGTCTACAAGGTCAGGTAAATCAATTCCAGATCCATTTATGTATTCTAATTCTGATTCTGATGCAGATGAAGACATGTCTTATGTTGAATTGATTGAATTTTGTGAAAAGATGCAAAATTTTAATGCAAAGCTGAACACTAAAAATAAAGATTTGAAAAGACACTAAACATTGCCACAAAGAGAGTGAAAATTTGAAAAATATACTTGAATTGCTCCAGAACAATGATAAAGATCCTTCACAAGAAAATGAGAATTTGAAAATTGAAGTTCAGAAACTGAATTCTGAAAAAGAAAGTTTGAAAGATAGAATCAAAATTTGTGAAAACAAGTCGTCCAAGTTGAAAGAAAATCATGATCAGTTGGAATATGAAAATCTTGATTTGAAAGATGAAAATGAAAGATTGATTGATCTCAATGAAAACTTCAAATTTGATATAATCATTAAACAAACAGATTTCTAGTATGGCTCATGATCATCAAATAAATGAAAGATGCAAACAACTTGTTGAAGAAAATAGTCATCTAAAAAGGAAGATTGAATGCTTGTTGCATGACAAACCATTGGACAATGACTGTAGCAATTTAAGTAATAAAATTGCTGATTTGGAAAAACAAATTGCTCAATTTGAAAATGAAAAGACAAGATGAAAAAATGGTTTGGATGTCATGCTAAATAAACTTCAAATTTCAGAAAAAGAAGTTATTGCATTAAAAGCAGAAAAATAGAAGTTTCAAGATGAATTGAAGAATACTACAAACACAAGTCTTACTTCTGTAAAAAATAAAGAAAATGAAAAGAAAACCAAAGTAATTTTTTAAAGCTACTGCGAACAAGAACTTTGATATCTCTAATGAAAAATCAGTGAAAGTTCATGTTCAGAAAAATATTCAGAAACAGACAGAGAAAAAGAAGAATGCTACTGTCAAGAAGATTCATCTACTTCCTCCATCAGTCCAAAAAGCTCCAAGACAAGTTCCAAATTCACATCATGCCAAGAGCCACCAAAAAGTACCTCCTTCTCTTCATGGCAAGCCTCCTCACATGAAAAGGAGATTCCAGTAAATGCATACAGCCAAGGTAAGTACCAGGTAAGAAATGATCTTATTGCTTCAATTGTAATAAACATGGTCATTTAACCAAATTTTGCTGGAATAGAGATCAACATTTCTATAAATATGGCAAATCAGTCCATTGCTTCACATGTCATAAATTTGGGCATACTTCTAGGGAATGTTGGCATAGAATTGATAATCTTGTGCAGCTCCCATGTTTCATGTTAATGTACATAAGAATAAAGATCATGTTCATGCTGAAAACACTCAGAAATTCTATGTACATGAAAAAGGAACTGTTGCACAAAAGATCTCTTCTGAATTCCATGTTAAAAATCTCAATGATAAAAATTTGAAAAATAGAAAACAAATTGTTCAGTATGTCAGTGGTGCATTCTATACCAATAACTCAAGATTAGAAACCAAGATTCTAGTATTTCTAGTATTCAAAAAAATGCACCCAATATCAAATCCTTTGGATTCAAAAATCGTTGTGCAGATTCATGGAAGATCCTTAGGACCCAAATAAGTTTAGGTTCTGAAATGTGCTGCTTGAATACTGATGCAGGGATCCTTGTAGTCAATTTCAAGATGAAGGCTTCATGACTAAGGCTACAAGGAAAGTAAGTGAAGAGAATGAAAGACAATGAAAATCTCACCAAGTAATACTTCTGAGAGATCCCTGCTAAATAAAAACTGAAATCAATTGGGGACTCTTATGCAAAGATCAATTGGTATATCAAATGGTGAACTGTGGAAGGACAAGTCAGGCTTGTCTGGAAACTCATTATGGTGAGAATAACCTCTGCCAAGTACCAATGATCTTCCTTGTGTAAGAGTCATTAATTAAAAAAAATGATTGTGATTGAAACATGACTGCTTGTTTATTTCATTTCTTCCATGATGATTTTTACTTGAATTACTTGCAAAAGTTTTCACATCATGCACATGTAACTAAGAATCATGATTTTGTTGAAAATACTCAGAAACTCCATGTGAATATAAATTGAACATTTATGAAAATCATAGACATTGAGCAAAGCAAAAAGAAAACCTGGAACTAATTATGCTCATAGTTCTATCAATGAAAGAAATGCATATATATCAAAAATAAAATCACTTTGGGTTCAAAAATCTTATTGCACTCTAACATTGATTTCATTGCAGGACCCAAGCAAGTGTGGGTCCCAAAACCAGCTTGATCAGCAAGCTGAGGAGCCTTGTAGCCATACCTTTCCATTTGAAATCAAGACAATGGCTATGCAAGATAAGAAAAATTAGAAACACAAGTAAAATCCAAATGAAGACTGTTCAGGAAAAACCTCATATCACTTTTAGATTGAACTGCTTAAGTTAAAGAAATTCTTAGAGTCTTATCTGAACAATGAAGAGTGTGTTTTGATGTTGCTCCCAACAAAACTTTGTGTCTTAACACTTGGAATCATGTTTGTGTTATCATACTTGCTTAACTGTGCCCATGATTCTGTGTGCATATCAATTGCTTTGACTTTTGGTATATCAAATGATGACATGTGGAAAACAAGTTATGCTTGTTTGGAAGCTATCATTATGCGTGAGTAAAATACTCCGTCAAGTACCAGAAGTCATGTTATGTTTAAAGCTAATTGTGTGCATAATCATGTGTGAAGGCTTTCTAGCTTTTTCATTCCATGCACATATTAAGGGGGAGTAAATTTGAAAAAGTACAAAAATGTTCTTAAAATGCAATGAATTTCATGCTAAAACTAAAGAATAATTGACATTTTTGCAGTGACTATGTGGTATATCAAATGTTGAAATATGAAAGGACAAGTTAGGCTTGTCTGGAATTCTCATCATACATGAGAAAATTCTCCGCCAAGTATCAATAGTCTTTTCTGCATAAAAGGTCATCAAGAAAAATGAAAATCTCAAAAACTTTATTTTAAGTCTTTGAAACACTTTTGAGTTTTTGAAAAACTTTTCTCCTTCAATAAATTGCCTGTTGATATATGCTTGATCATGTCATACTCTTTCTGTGCAAACTGCTTGGAATGAACATATCTGAATTGCTTAAATGATCATTTCATATCTTGCATATCTTATGGGGGAGTGAGTCAAAAGAATCTTTGAGTGAAATGCTGGAGAAATATTCTTTTATTATGATTATCAACAACTCCCATTCAGTTTGTTGACAAATATTTTTGCACATAAATTCCTCACTCTCACATTGCATTGGATTCTTGGTATATCAAATAGTGATTTGAAGAAAGACAAGTCAGGGTTGTCTGGACACTTTCACTATGCGTGAGTATATGTCTCCGCCAAGTATCAAGAATCTTGTATGCAATGTTGAGGGGGAGTCTCTGTCTTTCAATAAAACATTCTTGCTCATTCTATTTACACTTCATTCCATTCATATTTCCTCAATTATCTTCATATTCACCTTGTGAGGGGGAGATACATGAAAGGGGGAGTCATTGTCACATTCCTTGACTATTACTTGTTTATTCTGAACCCCAAAATCATCAGAATGTTTGAGTCATTGTGCTATTTTCTTATGAGAGAATTAAGACATTGAAACTAAACTCATTGTGCATTTAGTTTAATTTCAAAGAGTCATTATCATTCAAGGTTAAGCAATCTTAATACTGAATGTCTTTAAAATGACTTGCAAAACACTTGTAGGCACATGAGTGGCTTTACTATTTAACTTGTGCATGTTTAAGCTTCATTTTTACCACATGTTAAGAATAATTTTTCTAAATTCAAAGTCATGAACTTTTCCTAGTTAAAGCAAACATATTCCTGTAAAACATTAAAAGAAAATGATCAAAATCTTGGAAAGATACAAACAGAGCAATGCAAATTCTTGAAACACTGAGTAACCGGGCCATTTCACCTAAAAAGTGATTTGTTTCACGTCAAAAAGTGGAAATCAAAATTTTCAACTCTGTATAAGACAATGAAAGTTAAACACTGAGTAATCAGGAGGTCTTGCATCTGATCAATGTGATCTCTTGCACTGAAAAGTGAGATTTAACTAATTTATTCTTGTATTCTTTCCCAGTTCAAAATGAAAGAAAACCAACTTGACAGGATGGAAAAGCTTAAGACCTTAATAAAGTTCATGTATACTGAGTTCAGACCTCTTATTCTACATTGTGTTAAAATTAAAGCTCCTAACATCCTTGTTAAATACTTCTGCTCACTCATATAGGTCACTTTACTTCACATTTGCATCATTATTTTAACTACATTCAGATCATTATAACTTGTAATATCTTGTGTTGAGTGTGTCTTTGTGATTAAACTTTGTTGCACAATAACCAACACACAATAACTTCTCTTATATGTCAATATCACTTTGTCTCATCTGTTTTGATCATTTTTGACTATTCATTTCCTACATTTCATTTCTTGATCTCCTACAATCTTTGTTTCTCTCTCTTCTCTATCCTTTTGATGCTGTCAAAAAGGGGGAGAAAGGCCTTTAAAAGGGGGAGAAAGTTCTTTAAAGAGGAGAAAGTTTCTTATGGGAGAAAATTCAAAAAAAAAAATTCAAAAAGGGGAGATTTGAGTCAGGCTATTGGGAGATTGTGTATAATTTTGTTATCATAAAAAGGGAGAGAATGTTGGGTTGAGTGTGTTTTGGAATTTCCTAAAGTTGTATTTTAATAATGACCAATGAACATCACTCATACTTGATTTTGATGATGACTTGTGTGATTTTGTACTTAATGGGTTGAACATGTTACATACATCATTTATGTAATAACAATGCTAAAAAAGCATGTTTCAAATACTTACACCTCATACTTTGATGATAATACTTGTACTAATGTCTTATGTGTTAAATTCTCAGGGATATACAGGTTTTATCATGGTAGTGTCGACACACCCTGATGGTGTCGACACTGGGTCATAGTCCCTGAAGCATTTTCATGAAGACAGGGTCAAGTGTGCGACACAGTCCATGCTTGTGTCGACACTAGACCAAGCTTCCAGGAGATCCATTTGTCTGACTGGGACAGTGTGTCGACACAGTCAGTGGTCGTGTCGACACTAGACCAAGCATCCAGAAGACCCTTTTTGCGCAAATGGGACAGTGTGTCGACACACTCAGTGTAGTGTCGACACACTCAGGCTAAAACTTCAACTTATGTTTTATCTGGACATGTGGATGGCTGGTGTTCAATGGAATCTGTCTTGGATCATGTGCCCATGCACTCCTAGGGTACAATTGGATATGTGGGGCTATAAATACCCCACTAATGGCCCCCAAGAAAAGAAGAGAGCCCACACACTTTCAGAAGAAGCTTTTTGGCGGCAAAAGAGGCTTTTCCAGATGTGGCTCCATCTTCAGAAGGTGCAAGCCATCCTTTCAAGAGGAGGACGTGGGAATCAAGGGGAATCTCTGGAGAGAAGATGCTTTGCTAGGCAAGGGAGCAGATCCAACTGAAGAGGAGCAGGAGAAGAAGATTTCTGGCACTTCAGATGCCATCAAAGCAGAGCATCGCCAATTGAGGAGAATCTCCATCGATTTCCATCATGGCTCCGCAATTCAAGTGTCTGCAAAGCCTCTTCATTGAAGAACACTCATTCTACATTCATTTCTCTCACTTCTGAGTTTGTTCTTCCTTATTTCATCTATGAGATTTGTGCATGAAGTTCTGTACAAATTCTATGTACGAATCTGTTTTGAATCAGATCATTGCTAGAGGATCTGATCTCTTTTGTGTTGATCTAGCTTTTGTACTGTGAGCAGTCGAGCTCTGGTTGTGAGTCGTCGCACTCACTGTGTGGTTTGAGCCGTCGTGCTCAATTTGGAGTCGTCGTGCTCCGGTTGTTGTTTGAGCCATCGTGCTCAGTTTGTGAGTCGTTGAACTCAAGGTTGTGTGTTGAGCGTCGTGCTCAAGGTTGTTTAGAGTCGTCGTGCTCCAGTGTGTGTTGTACTCAAGGTTTTGAGTAGTGTGGCCTTACTGTGTGAGGGGTGGATGTAGGAGTCACTGGAGGTGATTTCCGAACCACCTAAAAATCCTCTGTGCAATGGTTTGAATTGTGGTTTGGCTTTGTATTGTGATAGATGCATGTATAGGGATTTCATTCACATTTCTAATTCATTTGCTCACACACACTAATCACACATAATCCACACACACCCACACTTTAGATCAGTAATTTTTTTGTCTGAATTGATCTCTGATTCGAAGTAATTTGAATTGTTTAAGCTTCTGCATTAATTGGTGTTATATCTATTCAACCCCCCCCCTTCTAGATCTTATCCTTCCACATATTCGATCCTATATTCTTTTGGTCATTGGCCTCTTCTATAGCTGTTACCTTAGGAGTCCATACTGCTGGTAAAGATCTTAGAATCTTTCTTACCATTTCTCCAATTTCATATGTCTTACCAAGACCAGCTAACCCATTTGTTATATCTGTAAACCTGCTGAACATTTGGTTATAGATTCTCCCGGCTGCATCTGAAACTTTTCATATTGAGCCACTAGTATATCTATTCTTGTTTCTTTGACTTTATCAGTCCCTTCATAGGTGATTCTCGACTTCTCCCACATCTCCATTGTAGATTTGCAAGCTGAGACTCTGTTAAACTCTTTCTTGCTGAGAGCACAACACAGGATACTCTTAGCTTTGCAGTTGAGGGAGATCTTATTTCTATCATCGTCTGTCCAATTCTGCCTTGAGTTTAGGACAATGAGATCTCCTTCTTCCATGATTGACCAGATCTGAAAATCGAATCCTTGCAAGAAGTACTCCATTCTGGTTTTCCAGTAAGTGTAGTCTTCACCGTCGAAGAGAGGAGGTCGTTGACAGACTGACCTTCAATGTTTCTTTGAGCTGCCATTTGATCTTTTCTCTTCAGATCGTTGGATCTTTTTCTTGTTGAAGAGACTAGATTTGATACCACTTGTTGCCCAGCTAGCAAGCCCAGAGGGGGGGTGAATGGGACTTTAAAAACTTCGTCTACTAACCCTGTACACAAAAACGTTCACACAAAATACACTTCGATGGATGTTAGTGATAGTGAAGATAAACAACAATCACACAAAGACAATCACACAACACAAGGAATTATCCTGGTTCGGATCTCCTCTCCTTAGGAGTCCTACGTCCAGTCCCTGAGCAAAATCTCATGATTTCACTACCAAGGGTACAGTCCCCCTTAAGGACCCTTACACCCAGGTGCAGTTGGTCTTCCTTCAATCCGAAGGGAATTACAACCCCCTAGATACCACACCAGGTCCTCCTTCAACACGAAGGGACAGACACACCCTGGATCCCACCAGGTCTTCCTTCACAACAGAAGGGAACAACTCAAGAAATAGTGATCAAAGAGATGATGCCCCTAGATCAAGCTTATAGAACACTGCTTGATTTGAAGCAAGGACTGAGAAGAAGAGGAGATCTACAATCAAGGACTCTTCTCAGATCGAAAGGCTCTCACACAGATGTGAACTTAGCACCGAGAGCAAGAGCTAAAACTAATGAGAGTTTGTGCTTGGCTCTAAGAATAGCTTGCAGACGGTTGAAGGCGTTGTGGCTAGTTATTCTCTAACCCTACTTCTTATTGTCGAACTTCATTATTCTATATATATATCAATGTTTGAAATTCGAACGTTGGAGTGTCCATTGTCTCTATGCATAAATATACGTTAGACTGCTTGTCCCTTGGAAGTTTCCAGTCAACAGTCTTTTATCCATTTGTGCACGCAAAGAGGTAGGATCTTCTGTAGTATCCTTTGGCTTCTATTTTGTCCAACGTTGTATGAGGAATGTTGTCAGAAACCTGCATACATTAAATGCTAAACAATAGACAGTTAAGCTGTCTCTTGTTGTCAGTCAACGTTAGATTGATTTTATACAGAAGTAGAAATTTCATTCTGTTCTTCCAAAAAGATGTTTGCAGAATAAGTACGAGAATAGAAGATATCGTCTGCATGAATACAGAGATACGTTCAGAGTAATAAATGCACAGACGTTAGAAAGATGTGCGAGAAAGCTTTGACTTTTCAACGCAGTCAAAAGTGAGTCAAATATCAAGTCGTTATACTTGGCTTAAGGAATTGTTGAGTATTAATAAGTGAATCGTTATGATTCTATAAGCAAATTGTTATCAACAAGTCGTTATAATCAAATCGTTATAGAGTCATAAACAAATCGATGTACAAGTCGTTATGACGTTACAAGCAAATCGATGAACAAATCGTTATGACGTTATAAGCAAATCGATGTACAAATCGTTATGACGTTATAAGCAATCGATGTACAAATCGTTATGGAGTCATAAATAATCGATGTACAAATCGTTATGACGTTATAAGCAAATCGATGTACAAATCGTTATGGAGTCATAAATAAATCGATGTACAAATCGTTATGACGTTATAAGCAAATCGATGTACAAATCGTTATGGAGTCATAAATAAATCGATGTACAAATCGTTATGACGTTATAAGCAAATCGATGTACAAATCATTATGACGTTATAAGCAAATCGATATGATGACTAGAGGAATCATTACGAGAGCGAATCGTTATGATGACTACAGGAATCGTTACGAGAGCAAGTCGTTACGATGACTAAAGGAATTGTTACGAGAGCAAGTCGTTACAATGACTAACGGAATAGTTACGAGAGCGAATCGTTACGATGACTAAAGGAATCATTATGAGAGTAAATCGTTACGATGACTAAAGGAATCGTTACGAGAGCGATCGTTACGATGACTAAAGGAATCGTTACGAGAACAAATCGTTACGATGACTAAAGGAATCGTTACGAGAGCAAATAGTTACGATGACTAAAGAAATCGTTACGAGAGCAAATCGTTTCGATGTCTAAAGGAATCGTTACGATGACTACAGGAATCGTTACGAGAGCAAGTCGTTACGATCACTTATCGAATCGTTGTGAGGGCAATCGATACGATCACTTATCGAATCGTTGTGAGGGCAAATCGTTGCGATCACTTATCAAATCATTGTGAGGGCAAATCGTTGTGATTACTTACTGAATATGAAATCTTTATGAATGTAAGGAAATCGTTATATCTTCATAGAAATCGTTATGAACTTAGATAGATATAATGCTTCAAACTTACATTGTTGTAGAGTGATGAATACTTACATAATGGTTGATTTGCTTGTTTACCTTGGTTTATTTCCTGTGCTTAAAATCTCATAATAAAATGTTAGATTAAACATTTATCATTGTTTTGTTAATAACCAAAATAGATATGTAATTAATTTAAATTACATGGGGATAAACTGATCATCAGAAGCTCCTTCCGGCGATCTACAACGACTGGAAGGGACTTGGATCATTTGTAAAGGTTCCCCGACTCCGGAGTGCTTCACCCATCAACACGGAAGCCGAATCGAGGGGGATTGGAGGGCTTCTTGGCACTGGCCGAGGAGAGCATCGTCGACAAAGAATTCCATCTAACGATTTTTCCAAAGGCAAGTAACCATTGGACATCGTCCATACCCATGTCTAATAGGTCCTAGGAATTTTTGAGATTTGTTTATCGTGTCCTGGAACCCCCATTCACAAAGATCCATGCGTTCAGTCTGTGTTCCTGCAAATAGGAACTTAACGGCAACATGTGCTGCCATTAAGATCCAGGGTTAGCGGCAACAGGTGATGTCGTTAACCATTGTTGGTGGCCACCTGTGTGACGTCGAGTTCATATGGGTTTCACATAACCCTAATTTTTACATTGTGTGATTGTATTTGGACTTGTGGTGGTCTACGCATGCTGTAAATTTTATAGGTGGTCCAGTACAGAGAGTAGGTCATATCAAGAGGAGATACTGAATTTTTGTTAATTGCGTGAGTTATTAAAATTTTTTTAAATGAACTGTGAGTATAAAATGACCCTATTTAATCTTGTAAAAATAGTTTTGTGGTGAGTTAGGGCTTCATAATTTTTACATGATAGCATGATGACTGTTTTTAGGTTTCTAAATTACTAGAACCAACTGTATGAATGTAGACCATGCTGAATGAGATTCTTAGTGAAAATGCAGGATATCTGTTTTAATTGTGATAATTAGTGTGCAAGTTCAAAAAATCTGAAATTAGGTATATGTGATGAGTAACTTGTGAATAGACTGTGATAAAAATTTTGTACTGTTCGGAGAACAGCAAGTACTATTTCTATTTAATACGGAAAATGACCATTTTGAGCATATTTAATGTGATTATGTATAATTCAGTAAATTGCAGCATGATTAGATCCTTGCTATAATCATTGTCAATATGAATAGTAAGATTAACCTCTGTAAATGGGAACCTGTGTGTGTGTTTAAATGAATGAGCATGAAATGATAGTACATGTGAACAATGTGATTAAGGATAGTGAAGTGTTAATGTGTAAATATGCCATTAGTGACACTGCTACCTGTGTGCATTGAGGATCGAGTCTTGGATGGGTGTTTCTTCTTGCTAAAGATGAAGGACTATGATGCTATTCTTGGTCTTAATTGGCTAGAGGAGCACTATGCTTTAGTTGATTGTCGTGGGAAGAAGATCACTTTCCGTATTCCTGGTGAGGATGAATTTTCACATCCCTTGCCAAGGAACATAGCGGGAAGGTTTGTTATCTCCTCTATGAAGGTGATAAGGATGGTTAACAAGGGTTGTGACGCTTTTCTTGCCAGCGTGGTATTAATACCGAAGGCTGATGAGTCACTACTCTTGCGGAGATTGATGTAGTGCAGGAGTTTCCAGACGTTTTTTCCGATGATTTTTTTGGATTGCCACTGGTTAGAGAGATAGAGTTTACCATAGAGTTGCTTCCAGGCACCTCTCGTATCTTAAAGGCTCCATATCGAATGGCACCTGCGGAGTTAGCTGAGTTAAGGAAGCAGTTGCAAGGTTTGCTGGATAAGGGATTTATTCGCCCTAGTGTATCTCCTGGGGCGCACCTGTATTATTCGTAAAGAAGAAGGATGGATCACTTAGGTTATGCATTGATTATTGGAAGCTCAACCAAGTGACTGTGAAGAACAGGTATCCTTTACCGCGGATTGATGATCTCTTTGACCAGTGCAGAATGCATCGGTCTTTTCCAGATTGATCTACGGTCTGGCTATCATCAGTTGAGGATTAGGAGTGAGAATGTGTCCAAGACGGTCTGTAGGACACGTTATGGACATATGAGTTTCTAGTTCTTCCATTTGGTCTGACCAACACCCCTGCAGTGTTCATGGATCTCATGAACAGGGTGTTTAGACCTTATCTAGATAGTTTTGCGTAGTGTTTATCGATGATGTGTTGGTCTATTCTCCGGATGAGGTCACACACCGTCAGCATTTGAGGGTAGTGTTAGAAGTTTCCGAGAGCACAAGCTGTATGCAAAATTCAGCAAGTGCGATTTCTGGATGCGCGAGGTTCATTTCCTTGGGCATGTTATCTCCTGTGCTGGTGTAGCAGTTGATCTAGCGAAGGTCCAGGTTGTGTTAGATGGGAGATTCCCAAGACCCCATCGGAGATTCGTAGTTTCCTTGGTTTAGCAGGCTATTATCGGTGATTTATTGAGGGGTTTGCATTTATCGCCACACCTTTGACTAAGCTAACCAGGAATGGTGTGAAGTTTGTTTGGTCCGAGGAGTGTGAGAGTAGCTTTCAATTATTGAAGGATAAACTCACGTCTGCTCCGGTATTGGTTTTACCGAGTGGTGAAGAAGGTTTTGCCATTACTCGGATGCATCCCGAATTGGTTTAGGCTGTCTGTTGATGCAGCAGGGAAGGGTAGTGGTGTATGCTTCTCGTCAATTGAAAGAGCATGAGCGTAACTATCCGACTCATGATTTGGAGCTTGCGGCAGTGGTTCATGCACTAATGATCTGGAGGCACTATCTTTATGGTGTCAGATTTGAGGTGTTCACTGACCATAAGAGCTTGAGGTATCTCTTCTAGCAAAAGGAATTAAACCTCCGGCAGAGAAGGTGGATTGAGTTCCTCAAGGACAATGACTTCGATCTTTAGTATCATCCTGGAAAGGCGAATGTCGTAGCAGATGCTCTTAGCAGGAAGATGTCATTACTCCAGCAGGATTGGAAGATGTTGGAGGATGCTGCTTGTGCGATGACTGAGTTAGAGCCATTATGTCAGGCTTTCGTGGCTCAGTTGTCCAGTCGATCCACTCTTTTGGATGAGGTGATCGAGCAGCAGAAGGCCGACCCTAGACTCCAGGAGTTAGTGGGCAAGGCAGGCATTGCTCGTGATGAGGATGGTGTGATTAGGTTCCATCACCGAGTTTGTGTTCTCGATATAGTGGATGTCCGTGAGCATGTTTTTGTAGAAGGTCATAGGTCTAGATTCTCTATTCATCCTGGTAACACTAAGATGTACCAGGATTTGAAGAGATCATTTTGGTGGTCTGGCATGAAGAAGGATGTAGCGGAATTTGTATCTAGGTGTTTAGTATGCCAGCAGAATGCCGAGCGATAGCGACCATCTGGTCTTATGCAAAAGATGGAAATCTGAGTATGGAAGTGGGAGGCTGTCACTATGGATTTTGTAACGGGTTTGCCCAGATCAAGGAGGGGCAATGACTAGATTTGGGTAGTTGTAGATAGATTCTCTAAGACTGCGCATTTCTTGCTTATGAATAAGAAGCAGTTGGTTGAGAGTTTAGCTAGGTTGTATGTTAGTAGCAATATTAGATTGCATGGTGTGCCGAAGTCGATCATTCGGACCGAGATCCGAGATTTACTTCGAGGTTGTGGAAGGGTCTTCAAGATGCATTAGGTTCTGAGTTGAGCTTAGTTCAGCATTCCATCCCCAGACAGATGGACAGTCTGAGAGGACTATCCATACGCTCGAGGATATGTTGAGAGCATGTGTGCTGGATTGCAAGGATGATTGGGAGCGTCATCTACCTCTTGTGGAGTTCGCGTATAAAATAGCTTTCATGCGAGTATTGGTATGGCTCCATTTGAGACATTGTATGGAAGGCCTTGTAGATCTCCTTTATGTTGGTAGGAGACCGGTGATAGGCAGTTGATTGGTCCGGAGTTAGTGCAGGAGACTTCGGATAAGATCCAGTTTATCAGGAAGAGGGTTGTTGCAGTGCAGGATAGGCAGAAGAGTTACGCCGACAACAGAAGGAAGGATTTGGAGTTCGAGGTTGGCGAGTATGTCTTTTTGAAGATTTCGCTTACTCGAGGTGTTGTCAGATTTGACAGGCATAACAAATTAAGTCCTAGACTCATTGGCCCGTATGAGATTATCAAACGTTTGGGCAGCGTGGCATATGAGCTAGCTTTACCTCCGGCGTTAGCTAGTGTTCATCCTGTATTCCACGTATCTATGCTCAGGAGATGTGTCTGAGATCCATCCCATGTTATTAGTCACGAGCTAGTGGAGATCCAACCAGATCTATCATATGTTGAGCAACCAGTAGCTATTCTTGACCGGAAGGTTCAGTATCTCCGGAACAAGAGTATTGCGTCCGTGAAGGTGCTAAGGTGGAACTTCTCGCGAGAGGAGGCTACTTGGGAGCTTGAGGATGCTATGATGAAGAAGTATCCCCAATGTTGAGTAGCGCCAGTCTAACTTCGAGGACGAAGTTTCTTTAAGGGGGAGAGGGTGTAAGGCCCTTGAATTTGCCTCTTAATTAGATGTTTGGTTGTGTAATGTGTAGATGCTTTGTGTGTATAGTTTATGTATGTATTTCTATACATATTACAATTAAATAAAGTTGTACATGTATGTATGCTCATTTAATTATGTACATATGGTGCTTATGTGATACATTATACATTATATATGTGTATGTACATAGTGTGTGCATAGTAGGCTGCATTTCTGTGTTCTGGCAGAAAGACCAGTTGGCGTCAACATGCATGGACGTGCATGGGGATGTCAACGTCCAAATCGATGCACGTTAACCCCTGGTACATGGCCAATTATGTGGACGTCTATATCCCAGAACTTGTTGCTCTTCAGATCCGGAAACGTTCGTGATTTCTTTGGCCCCTATTTAGGAAACCATCGTCCAACGGTCAGAAACCCTACCTTAATGCGTACCCAAATTCTCTTGGCTTATAAAAACACCTCCCTTCGACCAGATTGAGTCCTTTGGCTCTTGAGAAAACCCTAAAAATCTTGTTGCGAACCTGAGCTTTGAAACATGGATCTGGCGATTGGAAGCTCATTCCGGCGATCTACAACGACTGGAGGGACTTGGATCATCTGTAAAGGTTCCCCGACTCCGGAGTGCTTCACCATCAACACGGAAGCCGGATCGAGGGGGATTGGAGGGCTTCTTGGCATGGCGAGGAGAGCATCGTCGGCAAAGAATTCCATCTAACGATTTTTCCAAAGGCAAGTAACCATTGAACATCGTCCATACCCATGTCTAATAGGTCCTAGGAATTTTTGAGATTTGTTTCTCGTGTCTGGAACCCCCATTCACAAAGATTCATGCGTTCAGTCTGTGTTCCTGCAGACAGGAACTTAACGGCAACATGTGCTACCGTTAAGATCCAGGGTCAGCGGCAACATGTGATGCCGTTACCCCTGTTAGCGGCCACCTGTGTGACGCCGAGTTCATATGGGTTTCACAGAACCCTAATTTTTACATTGTGTGATTGTATTTTGACTTGTGGTGGTCTACGCATGCTGTAAATTTTATAGGTGGTCCAGTACAGAGAGTAGTTCATATCAAGAGGAAATACGAATTTCTGTTAATTGTGTGAATTATTAAAATTTTTGCAAATGAATGTGAGTATAAAATGACCCTGTTTAATCTTGTAAAAATAGTTTTGTGGTGAGTTAGGGCTTCATAATTTTTACATGATAGCATGATGATTGTTTTAGGTTTCTGAATTACTAGAACTGATTGTATGAATGTAGACCATGCTGAATGAGATTCTCGGTGAAAAATGCAAAATTTCTATTTTAATTGTGATAATTAGTGTGCAAGTTCAAAAAATCTGAAATTAGGTATATGTGATGAGTAACCTGTGAATAGACTGTGATAAAAATTTTGTAATGTTTGGACAACAGTAAGTATTGTTTCTAATTTAATATAGGAAAATGACCATTTTGAGCATATTTAATGTGATTATGTATAATCAGTAAATTCTAGCATGATTAGATCCTTGCTATAATCATTGTCAATATGAATAGTAAGATTAACCTCTGTAAATGGGACCTGTGTTTGTTTAAAATGAATGAGCATGAAATGATTAGTACATGTGAACAATGTGATTAAGGATAGTGAAGTGTTAATGGTAAATATGCCATTAGTGACACTGCTACCATAGAGGCTGTGGAACCATATCGTAGTAAAGTCCCTACGGGAAGGTTCGATGTGTGTGAAATCTATGGGCAATAAGGATGAAATCCTAGAGGTGGACAAGTACCACTGGTTGGGGTGGAGAGTGCTTCTCTCGGTTCTGCGCAGTTAACCAAGATCTATCACTATTTTGCCTAGGTGATAGGTATGTGAATGTGTATATGTGTGTCCTTCTAGTGGTGGTTTGGACTATGTGTCACGGCAACTAAGTGTGCAATGTGAAAGTGTGCAATGTGAAATGTTAAGTTAATGTGTTAGCATGTGAATAAGTGTAAATCTATGTGAATATGTTTAATTCATGTTAAAAAAGCAAGCAAAAGGTATGTGTATTGATGTTAAATGCATGTGAAAAATGAATAGAATCCATGATAGGTATGTTATTTATTTTTGTGCAAGTTCATGCTTAAATTATGTGTAGTTACTTAATGATTTGAATGAGATTTAGCTTTTGAAAGCATGTTGAATAAAAGGTGTAAGATGCATGTCATAAGTTTTCATGTTTAGTTGTTTAATTGGTATGGAACATGGACCATGCACTTCTAATTTTATAGATTTCAATGTATATTAAATTAAATTGTTTAAAGCATGCAATATGTATTTCTCCTTAGTAAAAAGGGTAACCTGTGTAAAGGATATGTGTATGGTTGTGTTCATGGTTGCTTGTTGGGTCTATTTAGACTCATCCTTGCTTCGGCGTACAAGTGCAGGTGTCTCCACATCTTTCGAGGAGATTGTTAGGAGCGACTCCGAGCGCGAGGAGTAGCTTGTGTTGTGGAGACTTCGACATTGTACTTTTATTTTAATAAGTATATAATGAATCAGTGATGTATCTCATTTAGACAATGTAATTGATGTAAAAACTTCAATTATGTGGACTTTAGCTTTCTTTTAAATGCTATATGGACTGTGGATATTTAATGATGATGATGGAATGAGAATAAACTTCTTATTAAATCCGCTGTATTGTGTTATATTGTGTACATCTCAGCCTAGTGTTAATGTTGGGTCAATGTCCTACTGCGACGATGTTCATTATACCGACGTGGATTGGTATAATCGTACCGGTATAAGGAGGGTCGTTACACACACTAATGCATAACTTTGGCATAGAAGGTTAGATCATGCAAGCTTGGATGTTATCAAAAAATTAATTAAACATGACCTAGTAGGACTTCCCATATCGACACAAAGAACAATAGTATTGTGAACCATGTGCAAAAGGAAAGTAAGCAAAGACATCATTCAAGACTAAAACTTATGTTACACCACCAAGCCAATAGAATTACTATACATGGATTTATTGGATCAATGAGGACAAAGAGCTTGGGTGGTAAGAACTTTGAATTGTTATAGTGGATAACTATTCTAGATATACGTGAGTTTCATTTTTAGAAACAAAAGATGATAAATTTGAAGCATTCGTGAAGTTCAACAAGTTAATCCAAAAAAATCAAAAGTTCAACATTATCACTCTTAGATCAAACCATGCATGGTGGGGAATTTCATAATGATAAATTTGTCAAATCTATGAAGATCAAGGTATAGAACACAATTTGCCCGCACCAAAGACACCACAACAAAATAGAGTTTCTAAAAGAAAGAACAAAATATTTTGGACATGGCTAGAACTATGTTGGCTGAGTACAATCTTCCAAGATATTTTTGGACAGAAGCTATCAACACAACTTGCTATATTATAAATAGAGCCATGATCAAGCCCATCTTGAAGAAAAAGCATATCGTTATATAGAACAAGAAGCCAAAGGTCAGTTATCTAAAACGTTTTGGATTTAAGTGCTACATTATCAACAATGGTAAGTCAAATCTTGGTAAGTGGATGCAAAATCTGATGAAGGTATATTTCTTGGTTAACATCAAAACCTAGGGGCTATAGAGTTTTCAATAGAAGAACTTTGTTAATTGAAAATATTGTTCATGTTATATTTGATGAAACTAACCTCTCTTTGAGGAAATATGTGTTAGTGATGACAAAAAAGCAGGTGATCTATCTAAAAGGTTAAATGATGTTACTCTAAGTAAGTTGGGGAGGAACCACGCTTAGAAGAAATACATCAACAAGAACATCTCATGAAGATCTTCAAAGGAGTTGAGGTATCACAAAGATAACACAAAGGAGAACACCATTAGAGATCTAAATCAAGGGGTAAGAACAAGATGTAACATTATTCCTTAAAACTACTTAGCATTTGTTTCTCAAATAGAGCCTAGGATAGTCAATGGAGCATTGGTTGATGAGTCTTTGGCTTTAGCCATGCACGATGAACTCAATCAGTTCAAAAGGAACCAAGTTTGGTCACTTGTGCCTTGACCATCAGACTATCCTGTTATAGGTACCAAATGAGTGTTTAGAAACAAAATGGATGAGGCTAGTGTAATCACAAGGAACAAGGCTAGATGGTTGCTCAAATTATTCTTAAGAGGAAGGCATAGACTATGATGAGACCTATGCACTAGTGGCTAGACTAGAGGCTATTAGAATTTTATTAACATATGCATCTGCCTAAATTTAAAATTTTTTCAAATAGATGTTAAATCTATATTTTAAATAGTTTCATTAAAGAAGAAGTTTATGTAGAACAACCGCCGAGCTTTAATGATCATGAGTTTCGAATCACGTTTTCAAATGTATAAGACATTGTATGGTCTGAAGCAAACACCTAAAACTTGGTACGAAAGACTAGTGTATTTCTTTTCAAACATGGCTTTATTAGAGGCAAGGTAGATAGAACATTTTATTAAATCAAGTGCTCACAATGTCTTAATCATTAAAATTTATGTTGATGACATATTTCAAAGTTACTGATGAATCTCTATGTAAGTATTTTGAAAAGCTAATTCAGGGAGAATTTGAGATGAGCATCATGGGAGACCTAAAATTCTTCCTTGGACTACAATCAAGAAAATTGGAGTAGGGACCCACATCAGTCAAACCAAGTACATCAAGGATTTACAAAAGAAGTTTAGATTTGAAAATGCAAAATCTTTAGCTACTTCGATGAGCACTTCAACCAGGTTAGATAGTAATCCCCAAGTAAGAAAGTGGATCAAAAGTTATACAGAGGTATGATTGGCTCACTGCTTTATTTAACTGCAAGTAGACATGATATATTGTTTAGTGTATATATGTGTGCTAGAAACCAACAAATCCGAAGGAATCTCATTTAATTTCAAATAAAAGGATCTGTAGATTAGCTCATACTAGTGAATTAGGGCTATGGTATCTCAAATCTTGCAAACCCGATTTAATTGGATATTATGATGCTGACTATGATGGATGCAAGGTACATAGAAAGAGCACAGTGGATCCTGTCAATTTCTTACAGGATGTTTAATTTCCTGGTCGTCAAGGAAGCAAAGTTCAGTGGCACTGTCAATGGCTGAAGCAGAATATGTAGCTGTTAGGATTTGTTGTACTCAATTTCTATGGATCAAACAACATTTTGAAGACTATGGACTGAAGATCAAGTCAATACCCTTGTTATGTGACAACACTAGTGACATAAATCTTACCAGAAGCCCACTTTAGCATTCCAAACTAAATATATTGAGGTTAGGTACCATTTATTAGAGATCATGTAGCTTATGACAATATAGACATTAATTCATAGACACATAAATTAGTTGTCAGATATCTTCACAAAAGTTCTACCTAAAGAGAGATTCACTTCTCTTAGAAGGGAATTGGGCATGTGCAATTATAGAAGATATCTTTGCACGGACTGAGATACATTGACTCTTTCAGAGTAAATTAAATCAGTGTAGCTCATATCTTCTCTAATCAATATTCTTCACCAATCGATATCCTATATTAGTCTATCTCATTTCTTCAATAATCGATATGTTCCTGTCACCCCTTACCAATTAGAACTTTTCTTTGTCAATTGGTATCTATTCTTGTTAAGTAATCGATATAAGAGCTTATCCTCATCTTATTTGTTCTATAATCGGTACCTCACTCAAGATTCTTAACTAATCTGAAGAGTACTAATTGTTCTTCAGCAATCATTGTCTACTTTATTAAAGTATTCAACTCTCTTTGAATTCTTCTGTAATCGGTAGTATATTTACTTCTCTTCTATAATCGATATCTATCGATTAATGACTATCATTTTGTGATTGACTCTATATATGAAGACGACCCTCTCTCTCATCAATTCTCACTTCATTTCGCATTTGTTTACTTTGGAGAGCTCTAAGAACCCTAGCTTGAACTCTCCTTCCTCTCACCACATCTCTGCGTGATTTTCTACTCAATTAGAGCAGGCAGTTGAGGGGTTTTGGTCTTTGGACTCCTACGAACCTAAATATTCATGTTTCTCTCAATTCCATGGCTTCTGGAAGTAGTTCTCATGGTGCCAATGCATACTGTGAACAATTCTTCACGATAGAACAGTATTAGAGGTATCAAAAAGTCAAGGCCAAGATGTGCGGAAACAAGGCAATGGATCTAGCTGAGCTATTATCTAATTCATTTGGATGCTCGATAGAAGTCACACCTATGGAGATATTGTAGATCAAAACCTTAAGGGTTTGGGAATCATAGGTCTTGGCTACAAGTTGAAAGAAGGAAACATGACATCAATTAGTTGTCAGCGCTCAACAAACTTCTCCATTTGATTGTATGTCAAATCCTAGTACCCTGAGGAGCTAGTTCTCCATTTGTACTCAAGGGGACGCAGACATCATGTTTTGGGTAGTACAAGGTCAGATGGTGAACATGGCCTACTTTATGATAGAGAGAATGAAGGCAACAATAGCTCTAGTCCAAGACACAGAGCAATGCAATAGTGTAGTTACCCTACTCCCACATTGCTCACAAGTGATATTCAGGCATTTTAAGTATTGATATATCGGGAAGCTGGAGGAGAAAATGAACAAGCAATCAACTAACCTAAAAAAGAGTGGTTTCAACTCACAGATGGTGCTTGGATTAAAGAGTCTGTTCAAAGGGAGAGCCTATGATGGTAGCACATGAAACAAAAGGTGCTCAGGTTCGGAAGAAGGAACAACATATGTTGAGGAAATCTCAAAAGTTCCTTAATAAAATGATGAAATCCAAGATGACGATATTCCTAATATACAAATATAGTTGAGAATAGAGCATAATCAGTTGATGCACCAATAGAACAAGGAAATGCTAGTGTGCATGAAGAGTTTCCTATCACATCCACAAGGGAAGGATACACAGAGGAAGAAACTGCAGAGATACCCTTCGTGTAGAACACTACAAGGAAAAGTGGCATTACCGACGGATATTTCCGACGGGAATTTTTCGTCGGTAAATCCGTCGGAATTTCCGACGGAATTATTTCCGTCGGCATTTCTGACAGAACATATTCAGACGGAAATTCGGTTCAGTATTTTCAACAAATAATATCCATCGAAAATGCTGTCGTATTACCGACGACATTTTCGACAAATAATTCCGTCGAAAAATTCACTCCCCCCATCCCGATCCCAAATCCACCCTCTCTCTCTCTCACCTCGGTCCTCTCTCGATTCTCTCTCATCTCTCTCTCCTCTCCTCCTCTCTCATCTCTCTCTCTCGCCCGGCGTGGAGGACCTTCGCCCCACGCCACCCCATGCCGCCGTCGCCTCTGCCGCGACCCTGCGTCAACGCCTCTGCCATTCTAGGTGTGTAATTGGGAATCCCCTCCCCCTCCCCCGTCCGAGAACCCCACCCCCTCCCCTTCCCCCTCCCCCTCCTCCTCCCCGCGAAGCCCACCCCCCCCTCTTCCACTCCCATTGCCAGCCCCCCTCCCCCTTCAGGCAAAGCCACCCCCACCCCCTCCTGACAAAGCCCCCCCCCACCCTCTCCCACTCCTGTTGCCAGCCCCCCTCCCCCTACCCCTCCCCGTGACCACCCCCCCTCCCCCAGTCCTGCCAGCCCCCGTCCCCCTCCTGGCGACCCCCACCCCCTCCCTCCCCCTCCCATTCCCGTCCCCCCTCCCACTCTCACCCCCCCCCTCTGCCAGCCACACCCCCACTCCCTCCCCCTCCCCCACCCCTGCCACCCCCCTCCCCCTCCTGGCGGCCCCCACCCCCACTCCCCCCCCCTCCCACTCCCACCCCCCTCCCCTGCCAGCCACACCCCCACTCCCTCCCCCTCCCCCCCCTCCCCCACCCCTACCAGCCCCCCTCCCCCTCCTGGAGACCCCCCACCCCCTCCCACTCCCGGCCCCCCACCCCTGCCAGCCCCCCTCCCCCTCCTGGCGACCCCCATCCCCACTCCCCCCCCCCACCCCCTGCCTGCCCCCCTCCCCCATCCCCACTAATTTCATCAAGATGTAAACTATTTGGTGAGATAGACAAATTCCAATAGGGCCCAAATGGCTCCCTTTCCTTTTTTTTTAAACAATGAAAAAATCATTCATGCATCGATTAGCTGATGATCTTCTCTAATATCAGTACTCAAGTTTTGATGGCTTCCACTTTAATATTTTTGATAAATAATCAAGACAATAAGATAGATATACATGTAGTACCCAACTGATTGTGGCAATATAGCACATCTTTTCTGAGAATGTGAGGAATTGGTCTCACATTGGTTGTAGTGGGCTCGCCCTCTACAGCTCCTGGGCCCTGAACACGTTTCAGCCTTTGTATGGCTTAACAGAGGGAAATTCCGAAGAATGAACCATATGCTGGCTTCTTCTTATAATTCTGTGAAAATTAATAGTTACAGAATTATTCTTTTAAAAAGTCTAAAAATAGTTTTTTTTGGTAGGAAATGCTCAAGTAGTGTATTAAAGAATAATAGAATATTTACAAAGTCTGCGAATGGGTGCGATAGATGAACCATGAAATGGACTTTTATTATATAAATAATGACTGCAAGTCTACTGAACATGAATTGAATCTTGGCAGGATACTCTTTCCCCTTCTGGAGGGAAAGTAAAACCATATTTTGCAATTTTTTTGGGAAAAAGGCACTCAAGGAAATGAAGCTACATGTCAGCATTTGTAGAGAGACAGCATGGGTGGAATTATCCCTCCAGAAGTAGTTGAAAAGAGCTGTCAAAGAAACAAAAGACATTCTTAATATGTTGGGAATTTTTTTTTTAGGACATGTTTGATATAGGATAGATCAGAGATAGAATGAACTCTAGAAAACAATAAACACATCCCTTTTTTTTCTGGAAAACTAGCCCATTATTTCATCATCTTTTAAAATTATTTGTAAACCTATTTCATGTGAGATTTTAATCCATGACCTCATAATTTTTATCGTACATAGATGATTAATTACTAGGCTGCTCCTTAAATACAACACATCTTATGTACTTGTGTTTCTCTTTTGTCATCTTTCTCGTGACAATTTAATCTTGCTGAATTTTCTTTTTTACAAGGCCTTTTTTTGTTGTTAGAGACATAACCTATTACATTTATCTCATAGAATTCCTTATGAACATGATCACCGTGGATTTGAACATGTAATCTTATGTTCCTGGTATATTTGAAGAGTTAATCACTAAACCACTCATTTTTTTAGTGTGTGTCGGTTGGCCATATCTTTCGAATTATATAAATAATTTTAATTGTTTATAATTTTTTAACAAATTTCTTATAAATTTGACAATTTAGATATTAAAATTCTCATATTAATGTACAATAGAACGTCTAATCAATCGGTCCATTCTAATAGAGTGAGCAAATTTGCTCACTCTATTAGATAATGGCACATTCCATGTTAGCATGTCATCCACCACTACCCGCTACTTCAGTTGGTGCCACCATTTTCTCATGAGAAAGACCCATGTGATTGGTGGGGCGCTCCATGACATAGCAATGAAAATGGGCCTTTAACACCAGTGAGGTATATATCCCAATTTAGGAGAAAAAAAATTGAGTACAAACTCTTCCTTCTAGACATTAGATCCTTGATTCAAACTTCATTCAATAAAACATTATTATATGGATTTTTTTTAATTATTTATTTCCAGTTTAGTGATTAGTATTGCACTTCTTACTTTAATGTAATTCATTTACATGTATGTGTGAATTTAGTTTAATATTGCACTTGTTCCATGTAATATTTTGTTTTCATTTTTCTTTTATATTTATGTGGTTTTTAAATTTGATCTATGCATGTATAGCAATTTATCACTGCACACACCTCACGAGAGCGTGTTAAGCCTGTGTCAATGAACCTTCCCCTTCAAGACTTTGGGATTGATGTGCACGAGTCTTATTTTCAATGATGAGAACGTGTATATCTAACTCAAAGTCTTGAATTGTTCTATTTTGGACAGTCTGTGAATGTTTGATTGCAGTTAGGTAGTTATTTACTATATGTGTTGTACGGTTGTTGAAAATTTTGGTTGTGTCTCTCACTCCTCTCTGGTATACCTTTATTGATTTTGAATATTTTCTTAGCCACTTAGAAATAAGTGTTTAAGAAAATTCTTAATCAATAAATATTTTTGGTAGATCGAAGAGGTGTGGGGAGATGCTGCAGAAATTTTAAGCAAACTGTACAACATATAGTAAATGACCATTTGAGTGCGATCAAATATTCATAGATGGGTAAAAAGTGATAATCTAATTAATATGTCCTACCTATTCATTTTTGACTTACTCGAATGATGTGAGGGTGGGTTGGGTTTTAACTCGTAACATGACATTTAATCTGTGTAGGAAAAATGTCGTATGAGAATCGGTTATGGATGTACCGTAGAATAGTTAATGGAGTTGTGACAGAGGAGTTTAAAGACGGAGTTGACAGTTTCATTCGGTTTGCATTGAGGAATTCATCAGTAGCAGTTGATCCGATGGGTAACATCCGATGTCCGTGTTCGGCTTGTAAGAACAGAAATGGATATCGACATGGGATGTGCAGCATCATTTGTATATGAGAGGATTTGTTGGCCCATTATGAGTTATGGTCGTCTCATGGTGAGTTTAATATCCAGTCGTATGAACTGACCAACTTTGCCTCTACATGTACATACGTGGACATGGTTGTCGATGCTGCTGGTCCGGAGTTCAATATTCATGATGACCAAACAATGAAGAAGTGTCGAATAATATAGCTCAGAAATTTTATCAGTTACTTCGAGATGCTAATGAGCCATTATGGGATGGTTGTGAGAAGCATACACGGTTGTCTGCAGTGTCACAGCTACTAAATTTGAAGTCTGAATTTCATATGAGCGAGAGTTGTTTTTGATCGATTTCTCTTACCCGTCAAGAGTAGTTTCCTCAATTAGAGAGGTTGCCCGATGATTTTTACTGTGCGAAGAAGATGGTGAATGATCTGGGGCTTGGTTTTACGAAAATTAATGCATGGCCTAATCATTGTATGTTGTACTACAAAAATGATCCAGGTAAGACCATGTTGTATCTGTAAGCATGATAGATTCAAGCCTAAGAGAGAAGACAAGTCAAAGCAGAAGGATGTTCCATATAAGTCACTGTGGTACTTTCCAATCACACCCAAATTGCAGTGGTTGTTCATGTCTCCGATGACAGCTGGACATATGACTTGGCATGTAGAAAGTGTCCATCGTGATGATGGTGAAATCAGTCATCCTGCCGATGGCGAAGCTTGGGCTCACTTTAGCTGTACTCATCCTTACTTCTTAAGGGATCCACACAATGTGCATATAATTTTGCAGGGTCCGCCTCCCCAACTATGTCGGTTGTCCGACGACAGGTATATGTATATGTACCCAAACACAAACTCTATATATTATTGTTCATATTAACTTTATATTTTCTAACGTGCATATAATTTTGCAGGGTCCGCCTCTTGCCCAGTAGCGTCACCTGTCTCATCCCATTCAGCAGCAGGTACATGCATGTTTCCATACTTTAGTACGTTTCTTGTCTTCCAATTTTTTAAATAATAGTGTACTTATTTTTTCAACAAATGTAGAGAGCCATCATCTAGCGGCGGTGGAGGTGGCTCAGCCAGCTAGACGCCAGCCATGCTGGATTCTAGGTAAACTTGATCACTTCAAACTTATTGTACTTGTTATTTATGTTATATAGTTCATGTAGAAAATTAATGTGCAATTGCAGGGGGAAGATAGATCCAGGACCTCTGCTTCTCGCTATATTACAGGTTGCTGCACGCACACGTTCTAGGACCAGTGGACTCATGGAAAGAGTTCCCCCGTCTGTACAGGATCTGTTATTTGACATGTTCACGATATTATTATTTTTTACTGATTTGAAGTCATTTCATAAATTACTATCGCTCTCTGTTAGTGCACAAAGTTGAGTAATTTCATTTCTAAACAGCGGAGGTACATGTTCACGAGACCGAAGGATCTCCCTCGAGCACGAGTCGTCTGGGAGTCTACTGCCCAGACTAATTTCAGAAATTCAATGTGGGAGGCCCGGGACAAGGCAACGAATTGACCACAGGCAGCCAGGATCCTACGGCTTGGATGGATTACGGCCCAGTGTGGATGAGGAGGGACTATTAGGAGTCCCTTTGTCATCGTTGGGCTACTGGACCATGGCAAGAGAGGTCTTAGGTGGCTAAACGCAATCGGGCAGCTCATCCGGAGAAGAATGTGCATACTAGTGGGTTAGTATCTTATGTGACCCACAGCCCAAAATCAGTAAGCATATTATTGTTCAATTGCTTAATACATTAATTATTATTGTGAACCTAACTACTTTTGTTGAATTGTAAGCGTCACAAGCTCGAGCGTGTTCCTACATTTCGCGAGTTATTTGATCGAACTCATAAGCAGAAGGGACGGATGACTATGTCAGTGAGAGTGCTCGCACGATTGCCGTAAGTCAAAATATAATTTTGAATTCAATTTAGATATTAAAAAATATGATTTGAATAATGCATTTTAATTATTTTACAGGAGACCTATGATAGGACGATGGCGGATCGCTATGTAGAGGGCACTCCCCCGTCAGACTTGGATCCGGAGGCCTGGGTCAATGCAGCGGGAGGGCAGAGGAAGGGCCGAGTGTACGGCTTTGGGGAAGCCTGGATACTAATCCAGTGTTGCCTCATATAAGAGTTCAGTCGCTCCTCCGGCCTACGCGAGTTCATCTGCTGCGACGCCCAGTAGTGGTGGAGAGGACATTAGAACCTCATCCGGGAAGAGTTGTCGCAGCAGCTGCCACTGCACCTTGGCGCCATGGTCGAGCAGCTAGTTGCTGCCATCCGAGGAGCAAGCCCCTCACAACAAGCCCCTTAGGTCAATATTACTATTAATTTCATATAGTTGAATGAAATGAAACCACTAATCTAAACTGTTAAAACATGCAAACCACTAATCTTAAAAAAAAACCCAATTATTGTTTAAGAAGTAGAGTGAAAATATTATTATTTTTTGTTTAAGAAGTAGAGTGAAAATAATAATATGTCAATTATTGAAATCTATTTTTACTTTTCACCCTACTTCTCTAAAGCTGCGACAGATAATAAGACTTTCCAATCTTCCCACAGCTTAAAACTCATTGAAGACATGTCTGATATCTATCCTCACATACAACTGGAGGACACCCAGCTCAATTTATCAGTCGGTGTCCAAAGAGCTCAAAGGGGAAAAAAGAAATCCAAATTAAGAAGCCTAAAAAGAAGGCCCCTTTATACAATAAAATTATGGAAGGATAAAAAAGCCGCTCGATATGTATAAAAAAAAAGATCTAAAAAAAAACGTAAATGAAAAGGATCAAAACACGCAACCTGGGGGTCCAAAATCAAAAATAGGGATCCGATCGCGTGCCGTTTGCTCCGACACGACCGGGTGGGTGACAGTGATGTGTGTGAACTGACGGAATCCTAATCGGATTCCCAGTTTGGGTTCGGCGCTCAAATCACTAACCTAAAAAAAACCTAAGTGAAAATGATCAAAACACACAACCCGGAGTACAAAATCAGAGATAGGATCCGATCAGTGTGTCGTTTACTCCAACACGACCGGATGGTGACAGTGATGTTGGGAACTGACGGAATCCTAATCGGATTCCCGTTTGGGTTCGGCGCTCAAATCACTAACCTAAAAAAAACCTGTGTAAAGGATCAAAACACCCACCCGGGGGTCCAAAATCAAAATAGGGATCCGATCAGCGTGTTGTTCACTCTGACACGACCGGGTGGGTGACCGTGATGTGTGATAACTGACGGAATCCTAATCGGATTCCGGTTTGGGTTCGGCACTCAAATCACTAACCTAAAAAAAACCTAAGTGTAAAAGATCAAAACACGCAACCCGGGAGTCCAAAATCAGAAAAGGGATCCGATCGGCATGTCGTTCGCTCCTACATGACCGCGTGGGTGACAGTGATGTGTGGGAACTGACGGAATCCTAATCGGATTCCCGGTTTGGGTTCAGCGCTCAAATCACTAACCTAAAAAAAACCCTAAGTGTAAATGATCAAAACACGCAACCCGAGGGTCCAAAATCAGAAATATGGATCCGATCGGCGTGCCGTTCGCTTCGACACGACCGCGTGGGTGAGAGTGACGTGTGGGAACTGACGAAATCCTAATGGGATTCTGGTTCGGTGCTCAAACCACTAATCTAAAGTAAAATTCAAGTGTAAAGCGTCATAAATAATTTCTAATTAAACTTAGTGAATATTCATATGTTTTAAATTTAAAATTTTGAAAATAATGTTTTTATATTATTATTTATTTATGTTTCTAATATTTATTTTTTTTAATATAGAATCCTCCGACACCTGACGACCATGAGGCGGGGACAGCGGACGATCCAACAGACCTTTCTTGATTTTTATTTCTTATTATTGTGTATGATTTATATTTGTTGTGATTGATGATTTTATGTTAATTGTTATTTATTGTGGATATTTGTATGAATATTCTTTTTAGCCGATTTTGTAATTTATCATTGTTAATTTAAGTATATTTTTTAAAAAATTAAGTGTGATTTTTCTTACGGATTTTCCGACGAACAGTATCCGTCGAAAAAATGTTGGCACATAAGACTGTCGACGGAATTTATCCATCGGGCAAACCGTCAGAATTTTTGACGGTTTACTGATGAATTATCCGTCGGAATTTATGTCGTCGGTAAATTGATCAAAATTTCGGACAAAATTTTTCGACGAATATTTTGTCGAAAATACTGACGGATTGCCGACTGATTTTTTCCCTTCGGTAATTTCTGACGCTATTTTCGACGGACTATTTCGGATGGTCGATCGTCGAAAAGTTGTCAGAATAGTTGTTTTCCGACGGAATAGTTCCGTCGGAAAACCCCCTTTTTCTTGTTATGGAAGGTGCAACAGAGCAAGTGGCCAGCACAGAGTCCACCAATGAAGAAACTTTGTTGGCAAGGCAACTGAGTAGTGAATTTGGCAACTGTAAGAATTACTCAAGATGAAAACATCTATTTCCTCTCCTCGTATTAACACTCAAACAATATTGAACAGATTGGAATTGGAGAAGTGATGGCAGTAGATGAAAGACAATAGCCTATACACACAGATGGAGAAGATGCTCACATGGAGGAGCCCTCAACTCAAGGGGAGCCACAAGTAGGGCCTCAGAAACCATTCAAGCAGAAGGTGAAATTGAAGACATAGATGAAGAAATGAGGAGATTCATAAGAAGAGTTAGTACCTCAGGGGAGCCTCAATCTATGCTTGCTAAATAAGGTCCAATAGAAACACATCAAGTAGAAAGGTCTAAAAGGGAACATCAGCATGAAGATAGTCCCACTGCTCCGAGGGTAATCAAAAGATATAAGCTTTGTATTCACATGGACCCTGTGGTGGAAAGGCTAGATGCACAATAGGCACAAGTTAATGCAATTCAAAATGATCTAATAGAAGTCAAGGGAGATGTGTAGAGTTTGAAATATTTAGTTAGTGAATTGGTCGCTATGGTCAGAACTCTATCTAGATAAGACTTATATCTGTTAAATCAATGAATATACTCTAATATCACGATTAGGACCTATTCATCCCCCTCTAGGTCTCTATAGCTTGGGCAACAATCAGCATGGACGGATCTTGTCTGGAATGATAAAGAAAATAAAATAAAAGAAGGAGGTGAAACCCTTCCTCAAGAGTTTCCCTAACACTAATTGGCTATAGGTTTCACTTATTAGAAGAGTAATGCTAACCCAGCTAGTCACGTTGATGTTTTGCCATTGTGCGGCTCGCAACTAATAAGCGGATCATAAGAGGATAATTGATTTGGATGAATAGAGGAAGAAGAATTCCATACAAGAAAAATATTGGCCAACTAGACAAAATGAGTGGTTCAAAGAAGATAATAATTGTGAGTAGAATAGGATTTCTGATTCAAGGAGTTAACCATGAATCGGCCATCACAGGAGAGCAATCTTTGACAAGTCATGAGTCGTGAAGCTCAAAAATCTACATGATGCGTGTAAGGCAAAAGAAAAGGAAATCATAAAATCAATATGTAGAGAAAGAGAAAATAGAAAACACTCAAGGACAATATGATAAGCTGCCAAACAAGGTCAGGGCACTTCGCAACCATGGCGTGTGAGAGAATCCATCGTCCAGAATGATTTAATGGCCTATCCAGCAATTAGCAGTGTGAACCTAGATCATCAATATTTTTGTTGAAGAGGAACTCAGATCCCAGAACACACTAACAATCATCTGGTCCTTGAGATGATATAATAGAGTAGATAACATATAGTAATGCAGAGAGATAGGGAAAGAGATACTTGAACTTACCAATAGAGTGCGAAGCTCGCATTTTTTTAGATTTTTTGTTTTTTTCTTCTGATTTTTTGAATAGATAAGCAAACAAAAAGCAATGACAACAACTAATTAAGAAAACTATGAGTTAACAACCTAATACAGAGAAAATAAGTATATACAACTTAGCCAATGATTGAAACAAAGCACTGAAGAACCCCTATAGCGGTCCTCATCACACAAACATGTTAACCCAATAATGAGCCCCACCCAACTCTACCTTTTGCAAGTTGGCCAATGCCTCACACTCATGAGGGATACCATTACAATTGTCTGTGAGAAATACAAAGAAACAACTAAACAAACATAAGCTTGCACATAGTTACAGTCTCACATATATTTACATGAAGTTTACATAGTCTTGTCTAAATAAGTTTAGACAAGACTATGTAAACTTCATGTAAATATACAAGTGTGAGTCACAAGTCACTGGCTTAGTAGGAAAACTCCCATAAAATCACAATAACTGAAGTAACACGAGTAGGAGGATAAGCAGCTAGCGAGTAATTTAAATAACAAAGTTAAATTACAACAATTTAAGTGTTGTAAATAAATAAATAGAAAGTCACACATAAGTGCACTAGTTAGAGAGGAACGACGCTACACTTGGGTCACAGAGTCTGGTTCCTGACACAGCAAGCGATTCGAACAAGTAACACAAGACTATCTCTCAGTCTTGCAGTCACTGACGAAAGGTCCAATTGTAGCTCACCTCTATAAACATAAGAAAACTGTGGAGTCCAACCAACACCACCTGCAGCCAACCACATTGAAGACCTATGCCTGTCACACCTCTAGGGTTTCCAGAGCCCCTAGAGTGAGGCTATGGAGCAAAGGACTAGCTGGGGCCTAGTACATCTACTAGTGTCCATCCCCCAACCACGAGCGCGCTACAAACGACCAAATTGAAAGCTAATTACACCACAAGTCACTGCCCCCCACCGTCTTTCCCTCAACCAAACGTACAACTCAACAAATGAGTGAGGGCATCCAAGAAGATGACACAGACCTCGACAGTACACACAGTACCATGACAGATAGGGCACTAATGTATCTAGCTCACAGAGAATCTGGGATATGTAAGCGTCGGACCACCCGACTCAGTGCGAAACTCAAACCACTATCCGAAAGTTGAAACCTCTGCAATAAATAGCTTCAGAAACCTAGCTACAATAAGATAACTTGTGGCATCAGGTCACACATATGCCTTATCAAGGTGTCAAACCTTAGGGACACCTCAACCTAGCCTAATGCATCCTGGCATCCAGACACACCTCAACTGAAACTTAACAAAAGGCCAACCCCGGATACACAAGGGCCAAACCACAACTGTAAGACTAGAAATTCACAAAATAAGACCTAAACTTGCTATTCTAACCTTAAAACACCATTTCCATCATCACATGCTTCAAACGGATCAATTTAGTTAAAAGCACAATTTAATCCAATAATAGCAAACTCACATACTCCACACTTAAACACACTTGCTCAACACCCAAAGCCTCATATGCATGTTCTATAACTGTAGAACACATATGAAACACAAAGAAACCATGAGCGGAGGCGTCACCCTATCGGAACATGGAGAACGCACCCGTTAGGGCCTTCTCATGATTTGGTTGCCTGCTCCTTGCATGGAACACCTCAAATTGTTGTTCAGTCGATCGGAAACCTCCCCTAGCTTGGAATCGCCATAGAGCTCACTCTTTAGCCGTGAATAGGGCAAACTCTTGTTCTAACCGGAGAGGGAAACAAAACCTTGTTGTCGCTTGTAATGCGTCATGTCGCTCAAATGCCTTAGCAACGCATCGAGGACAAGTGACGCATTAGCCAAGAGGGCGACATGCGGCACACACATGTAGGAAACCACCTCCGGATGTCACTCCAGCCTCAACCGATGCCACAAGAATGCGTTAGCCTCCTCAGTCGTGACAGTAGCTAGAGGCCCAGGCCTGGGATAAAGTCCCAAACACAAGCTCAACCGGCCATGGAACATAAACGAACATAGTGCCACACTCTGGGACCAATAGACCAGATCCGAAATGCCAAGACACTACATTACTGTCACCTGAAAAAGAAATTTCATTCTCAAAATTAGAAAGACACTATACTGAAAGATATATAATTAAAGAACATGTGTAACAACCACCTAAAAAGAATTAAGGTTTACTCAACAAATATGGATACGTTTTCTGAATTTCCTCTTCTAGTTCCCAAGTGTCCTCACTTCCTTGTCTATTTTCCCATCTAAATTTCACTAATTCAATTTCCTTATTTCTCAGTTCTTGTTCTCTTCTTATGATCTGAACAAGATACTCCAGTATGGGCATATCAGGCCGCAAATCATCTTGAGTGTAACTAACCACATGTGAAGGATCACAAACATACTTCCTCAACATAAAAATATGAAACACATCATTGCCTTTGCAAAATATGTTGAAAGCTCTAATATGTGTAGTGTTTCTCCAATCCCTTCTAAAATTTGGAATGGACCCACATATCTCATAGTCAATTTGTCTTCTTGTTGAACCTCAAAACACATTTAGTGGGAGAAACTTTCTGAAATACATCATCTCCACCTCAAACTACAATGGACTATGCTGTGAATATGCATAACTCTTATGTCAGCTCTAGGCTACTTAAAGCTTTTCTTTTATAAATCTTACCATTTATACACATTATCGTACTAATTCCCGCCCCAAAAATATATTTTCAAATCTTTGTACATCTTTGTGTTGCCTGGATAAATAGAATATCTATATTTATGTGCTTCTTATAACACTTTCTGCTTAATTATGCCTCTTCTAAAACATATAATTGACCTTTGAATCTCACAACACAATCACCATTAATAGTGACTCCTTACATCTTTACAATTTCTGCTAAGTTCTATCTATCCTCTGCGCCTCGACTATCTGATGATATAATAATGGTTTCATTATACTACTGGCTATATAGCTCGCCAATGAATGTTTGGAAGGAATAAAGAATTTTCTGTCACATTTTCATCCAATTTCATTCCTTAATCATTATCTGACTCAAAACTATCTTTCTACTCAGTGCATCTGCACAATCACAACAAACATGTATTACAACAAGAGACGAGGTTCCTAGTTTGGTGCCTGTGAAATGATGACTAGGCAGAAAGTGGAAGGCGCACCGGAGTTGGAGATATCACCTCATATCTCCTTATAGGTTTGGGGTGCACCAACGTCCTTTTCCATGTTAGTTGAAAAAGAGGAAAAAGAAGGACTTGTAGCAAACTTGGACGTGAACACAACGTGACAAGTCTTCTAGAGAACCTAACTTCATTCTTTAGGTTCTTCCTTATTGTCTAGTTCTTTAGTCCAAATCCTTAACCATGGGCATGGTAAGCAAGTATTCAAATATTATATTAGACGTCTATCTCAATTAGTTGTCAAAGAGTAGATGGTGCGTTGGAGCTTTTTTTTTTTTTTGCCCCTCTCTCTCACCACCAAAGCAGTAGCTCCAACATGATTTTCACAGTAGGTGGGAGGGTGATGAAGGAGTGAGGGGAGGAACATCAAGCTTGATTTGATTCGATTTTAAAAAGTGAGATCAATTAGACAGGATTAGCTACAGTGTTTAGATAATCTACAAACTAGGATCGGGTTCAAGATTTCTAAACGAGGATCAAAATTGAAGAAAGTGTTTTGACCTAGAGAGGTGGAAGACACCCATAGCAGTAGGGCAAAGGATGTAGGCCAGAGCCGAGGAGTCACAGCAGAGTGCAACTAGGTAGCCAACGATTACTCTAGGCTATAGGTGTTATATTGTGGGCAACTAGAGCATTTGATCAGAAAATATTGTCCTATCGAAGAGAATATGGGAGCACCCCAGTAGTAGCAGCAACAATAACCAACAACAAAGTGAGGTAGAAATTTGCCATTTCAAAGAAATTGATGACAAGTCATGGCAGTTACTAGAGCTCAGGTGGAGGCATCCAATCTGATTGAAGGTATGTTGTCTATCTTGAATCTTCTACATGAATAATAGTTGATCTTGGTGCATCTTATTCATTTATTTCTAAAGATTTTATGGACGGTATAGTAAATCCCATGGAAAAGAAACATTGTGAATTGATTGTGGAGATTCCTTCAGGTGGTTACATGCTCACTTCTAGTTATTTTGGATGAGATTCCTATAATGATTCTAGAAAATTAGTTTCTGACTAGATTATATGCTTTGCAGTTGAAAGATTATGATGTTATTCTGGGCATGGATTGGTTAGAAGCCTATAGGGCAGTAACTGATTGCAGTAAGAAAAGAGTCAGATATTGTCATCCCAATGGATCAATATTTGAATTTCAAGGTATGCATTTTATACTCTAAAGTTTATTATTTCTTCATTTAAGGCTAGGAAGTGATTAATGTTGAATGTATGGCGTACTTAGCTTCTGTGAGTTTAGTAGAGTCTGATAAGTCTATAGAGAACGTTCAGTAGTAAAAGAGTTTACAGATATGTTTTCAGAAGATTTTCAAGGTTGGCTCCGCATAAAGAGGTAGGTTTCACTATAGAATTAAACTGAGTACAATGCTGATTTCTAAAAACATATAGGATGGCACCAGTAGAGTTGAAAGAATTGAAGAAGCAGTTACATGAATTCTAGAGAAAGATTTCACCAGACTAGTCATTCACCTTGGGGAGAAGAAGCTGACATGACTATGTACTGCAGTGCGATGTCCAAAGCACAGGCATCTATACTTCACATATAATAGTAATAATACATGAAGGTGGTGGGGAGAGTGTAGGATGCGATGGTGGGTGCTTGCCTTCAAATTATTTGACAACAATCTTGTAGCCACCCCAAATTTGACACCATAATGAGCAAATTTCATGCTGCACCATAATGCCCCAAGTGGCCCTCCATTTCGCACTTTGTGTGTGTTTTTCTCCATCTTTCTGGGTCTATCCCATTTTCTCCTATTTCTTCATGGTTTTCCCCAATTTTTCCTGGCTTAATGAAGCACCTTCTGGCCCTCTTTGAATCGTGTTAGCCTAAGTGGGCGTGATTATCCTTTCATAATCGCGTCAGACCAATCGGCCTCTTATTAGTAACACATCAGGTAAGCTCGACGTGGTTTTTGGATCAATGTGTGAATATCATTTCCCGATTGATTGGTGAACACCTTTCGATTAATGAACATTCATGAAACATTAGCACGACCAGACTGTTTTGAGTGTGTATTAGAACCTTTTAATGATATTTTTTTAATAATGACTATTGACATCACTCATACTTTGATTTTGATGATGACATATTGTACATATTGCACATATTATAATGATAACTAAACAACACGTTTTTTATGCTTAATTTTTCATATTTTACTGATAATGTCATGTTTTGATGGTCCACTCTTTATATTTACAGGTTTACAAAGTTTTGTTACAATAGAGTCGACTCTAGTTGACAATAAGGTCGACTCACAAAGTCTGCCCAACAAGTTTCTGAAGAACGGGTTAAAGTAGAGTCAACTCTAGTTGACAATAAGATCGACTCACAAAGTCTACCCAGCAAGTTTCTGAAGGTTAAAGTAGAGTCGACTCTAGTTGACATAAGTTCGACTCACAAAGTCTGCCCAGCAAGCTTCTGAAGAGCAAGTTAAAGTAGTGTCGACTCGTTGAAAATCAGGTCGACACTAGTTGTCTGTCAAGTCAACACTAGTTATCTGTCAGGTCAACACTAGTGGTCTGCCAGTAAGTCTAAACTGATATTTGGTCAGTAGTGTCAACTCTCATTGAAACATGAGCGACTCACATTTTTTGAAAACTCAGAAACGTGCAGAGTATGATATCCAATGGCTGTGATTTATCTCTGGAGACTTTTGAGAGTTCTTATTACCAAAATGCCCTTCCATCCCAGTGGCAATTAGGAAAAGGACTTTTGGACACATGGCAGCCTTGGGTGCATTCTGGGTTACTGTGCACATCTCTCTCACGTACATGGGTCTGCACAGAGGCTATAAAAGGTCTTATCTCATCTGAAGTAGCCATCCCTCCAGCCATCCATCATTCCATCCAAGAGGACGTAGGGATCAAGGCCAAGCAGTGGAGAAAGCATTGGAGTGCTGAAAGAAGAGCAGATCGAGAAGAAGCACAGCAAAGTAAGAAGGAGGAATCGTGCAAGCAGCAGATCTGAAAACAGAGCATCGTGGATTGAAGGAGTGCTCCATCTAATCATCTCAAAAACCTTCAATTCAAGCTTCTGCAGATCATCTTCAACAAGGGCCATCCAATTCACCTCTCATTTATTCATTTCTATTGGAGTGCTCTTCTTAGTTTATCTTTAAGTGCTAGTGAGATCTGTATATGCATTCTGTGCAGATTTCTGTGTGCATGTAAGGGTGTGAATCAAATCAGTGCTAGAGGATCTGATTTCTTGTGGATTTGATCTAGCTAGTATTGTTTGAGCCATTGTGCTCATGTGTGTGGTCTGAGCCGTCTAGCTTGTGTATGTGTGTGGTTTGAGCCGTCGTGCTCTATGTGTGTAGTGTGAGCCGTCGAGCTCAAGTGTGTGTGGTACTCAGATTTGAGTAGTGGTGCCTCCTGTGTGGGGGTGGATGTAGGAATCACGTGTGTGTGTTTCTAAATCACCTAAAAATTCCTGTGCAGTGGTTTGATCTATTTTCTGCGATAGATGTATGCATAGAATTTCGCATTCACACTACTTTCTAATTGCTTCACACATCATATACACACATTCACACTTCATATCAGTAAGATTGTCGGTCTGAATGGATCTATAATTTGAAGTGATTTTAAATTGCTTAAGCTTCCGTAGTAATTGGTGTCAGATCTATTCAACCCCCCCCCCTTCTAGATCTATTCATCTACCTATTCGATCCTACAATGGTATCAGAGTGGGTTAATATCTGATTCTGATCTAATTTCATTGCTTCTGTTTGATCTGTGTGTTCTATCTGCTGAATTGTATGCTTGCTCTTTTACTGTTTGTTATCTTGATCCATGGATTCTCGAGGTTTTGTAGCTGAGGGTCATTCTATCAATAGACCACCATATTTGATAGATCTGATTACTCTTATTGAAAAAATCAAATGCAAGTTTTTCTAAGGGCTCAAAACTATGAAATCTAGAGGATAGTTGAAATTGGTCCCTATGAAAACCATGGGAATGAAGAGAATTGGACTAGAGAGCAAATTAGGAAAGCAACTCTTAACTATAGTGCCATGAATATGCTTCAGTGTGCTGTCACCCTAAGGAGTATTCAAGAATATCCATGTGCAAATCCGCTAAAGAAATGTGGGATAAACTTGAATTAATGTATGAAGGAACATCTCGAGTTAAGGAAACCAAAGCAAACATACTTGTTTTGAATATGAACTGTTTATGATGAAAACAAATGAATCAATTTCTGAAATGTTTGCTAAGTTTATGATAATTGTCAATGGACTGAATGCATTAGGTAAGGAGTACACTGATGCTGATCTGGTAAGAAAAATCTTGCGCTCTTTATCATCAATTTGGCATATAAAAGCTACTATGATTGAAGATTCTAAGGATTTATCCAAAATATCTTTAGATGAACTTATAGAAACTTTAATGACATATGAAATAAATTTGAAAAGGACTAAAGAACACATGCTTAAAGCCAAACCAGTAGCACTTAAGGCTTCATCAAGTCACAAGGAGAAAATTCAAGAAAAATCTAATTCTGAAGAGTCTGAATCTGATGAGGATTAGATTGCCCTCATGACCAGACAATTCAGAATTTTTTTAAATTCAAAAAGAGAAAATCCAATGGAAAGAATAAATACTCTTTTGGCAAAAAGAATGCTTCTTCTTCAAACATTAATGCTGGTAGAAATGAAAAAGCTGATGAAGTTGTTATTTGTTACAGGTGCAACAAACTAGGACATATAATGGGTGAGTGTCCTGAGCTGAAGAAGGGAATGCACAAGAAAACAAAAGAACATCAAAATGAAGAGGCCAAAAGCAATGCTAGCAACTTGGTCAGATGAAGACCAAAGTGAAGATGAAGGAGAGAATTCCATAAGTTCTGAAAATGAGGAATTATGTTTTATGGCTAATAGCAATGATGGCAAGGTAAGCTATTCTTTGAGAAATACACTGTTGATGATTGACAAGATGCATATGCTACCTTGGTTGAAAATTACTCTGAAATAGAAAAGAAAATAAATGTCTAAAAAGGAAAATTAAAATGTTATGCATGATACTTCTCTAACTAGAAGAATATCTAAACTTGAAAATGAAATTTCTAAACTCAATGATGAAAAAAAAGAACTTCTGAATGACTTGGATGAATTGAAAATTGCATCTCAAAAGACTAACATTGATTTGGTAAAGCTCTCTGAGAGAATAGAAATGCAACAAAAAGAAAAACAATAATCTATGACGAAATTCAAAAACTTAATAAGTTGCTAACTAAAAAGGATCAAGTGATAAAGAACTTCACAAATGGAAAGGAAAACCTTGATGCCTTATTGGGACTAAGAATGAATGCTGAAAAATATGGACTGAGATTTATCACACAAAAAATCAATGAAAAATAAAACTGCTAAAAATAAAAAAAAAAAATCTTCAAAAACTTCTTGATAAAATTTGTCAAAAGCAATAGTTAAGAAAACAAAAATAAACAAATGTCAAAGAAAACATCTGAAATACCCAAAAACCAGAATAAAAATGATGTGCCAATCAAATGAAACCAATCAGTTGACACATGCTACAGAGAGATCGATATAGGTAGCCATAAGTTGAAACCTGTGGCCACTTTGTCGACACACAAGCAACATAGGGCGACCTATCAGTCCCTGAAAATAAAAAGATGTTACACAAAGATTCAAACCAAAATCTGAAAAATTATAAAAAACACAAAGACACACTTTCATGATGATGATTGGAGATCCAAGACACCATATCAATCTAGTTGGATCAATTCATGGAATCAGTAGTACCACAGTCCTCATTGGTATAATTCATATTCCTTCTATCCAAATTTTCCAAGATATCAACAAAAATCTTGGTCTAGATTTCCATACATGAACAATCATGCTAAAATGCATAATTTCCATGCTTATGAAAGGAAAAACACTGGCGTTTTCATTCCAAATCAAAATGTTAAAATACCAAAAAGGGAAGGCATTTCAGAAATAAACAACAAACCAAAACTAACTCAAGTGTGGGTTAGAAAGACTTATTGTTTCTGCTCAATCAAACTAATGGTCCCAACAATGTTTGGGTACCAAAATCTTCTTTTCTCTGATCTGAATTGTGCAGGAAGGTCGTGCACCAGTTCTAATGTGTGGTTTCTTGATAGTTGGTGTTCACGACACATGATTGGAGACAGAACAAAGTCTCATATGATTGAAAAGGAAGGAGGATCTGTCACATTTGGAGGTAAAGATAAAGGGAAAAATTTGGATCTGGAAAGGTTGGTAAATCATCTTCAAACTCAATTGAAAATGTTTTGCTAGTTAATGATTTAGACTATAATCTTTTGATTATAATTCAATTGTGTGACAAGGGTCACAAGGTTGTTTTGAATCAGATTTCTGCAAAATAATTTATTCTTCATCTGAAAAAATAAAATTCTTTGGAAAAAAAGAGATAACAATGTATACATGATAAATCTTGATAGAAATTTTGCTGAAAACATCTGTTGGTTGCTAATAAAAATGAAATTGCATGGACATAGCATAAGAGACTTGGGCTTGCAAGTTTCAACACTATGAATAAACTCTTAAGGCTAAATCTGGTTAAAGGACTTTCTGAATCGTTTCCAATGTTGAGAATCAACTTTGTGGGATATGTGCTAAAAAAAAAACAAACCAGATTTTTTTAAAATTTTCAATGATGTACTCACTTCTAAGCCACTAGAACCACTTCATATGGACATTTTTGGGCCAACACGAATTCTTAGTCTTAGTGGCAAATGATATGGATTGTCATCATTGATGATTTTACTAGATATACTTGGGTTATCTTTCTATCCCACAAAATTGATACTTGTCAAGAATTCAGAAAATTCTGTAACACTGCCTTAATGGGATTTTCACATAAAATAAAGTCCATTTGACAGATCAAGGGGGAGAATTTGAGAACAAGGCTTTTTTGATTTATGTGCTGAATTGAACATTTTTCACAGATTCTCTCTCCAAGAACTCCAGAACAAAATGGAGTTGTGGAAAGAAAGAATAGAACTCTTGTGGAAAGGGCAAGGTCCATGCTCTTGGAAAGTAAAATGTCCAAATCCTTCTGGGCTGAAGCTGTGAATACAGCAAATCATATTTTAAATAGAGCATTAGTCAGACCAAAAATCAGGAAAAAATCCCTATGAACTTTTGAAAAACAAAAAGCCCACTTGTCTTATTTTAAAGTTTTTGGTTGCAAATTCTATGTACATAACAACAATAAAGAAAATCTTAACGAATTTGATGCTAAAAGTCTTGAAGCAATCTTCCTTGGTTATTCTAAAATCTCTAGAGCATATAGAGTTTTCATTCTGAAGAATAAAATTGTGGAAGAATCTCCACATGTAGTCTTTGATGAAAGTTCCTATAAACTGATGACTCTACATCTTGCAGGACTCCACAAAATGATGAAGAAGATGACTTCATTGTCGAGTCTACACCAACTATTGAAGAGCATGAAGATGCATTTGAAAATCTGGACAATCAATCACTACCACAAATAAATCAGGTAATATTGTTTCAGAACTGAATGAAATCAAGAGGTAATTCCTCAAACTAGACTCTTAATAGATCATCCTATTGAGAATGTGGTTGGTAATTACAAGGTAGAGTTAGAACTAGATCAACTTTCAGAATGTAATAAATGAAGACCTATTGGCACTAATTTCCCAGATTGAACCTAAGTCTATTGATGAAGCTCTAACCAGTGAAGAATGGATAAATGCAATGCATGATGAACTTCATCAATTTGACAGAAATCAAGTATGAGAATTAGTACTTAGACCTAGTGATCAATATGTGATTGACACTAGATGGGTGTTCAGAAATAAATTGAATAAAAATGGACAGATTGTTAGAAATAAAGCTAGACTAGTTGCCAAGGGGTACAATCAAGAGTTTGACATTGACTTTGAAGAATCATATGCCCCTGTAGCTAGACTAGAAGTTGTGATAATCTTTCTTGCTTTTGCTTCATCTTTGAAATTTAAAGTTATCAATGGATGTGAAAAAGGCTTTCTTGAATTGTTACATCAAAGAAAATGTTTTTGTGAAACAACCTCTTGGATTTGAAAATGAAAAATATACTGATCATGTTTTCAAACTCAATAAGGCTTTATGGTCTTAAATAAGCTCCAAGGCTTGGTATGACCGATTAAGCTCATTTTTGCTGAATAAAGGATACACAAGAGGTAGTGTAGATCAAACCTTATTTACAAGAATTGTCAATAAATAGATCATTGTTGTCCAAATCTATGTTGATGACATAATTTTTGGGTCTACAAACAAAGCACTGTGCACTGAATTTGCTAATCATATGAAAACTGAATTTGAAATGAGTTGGATGGGTGACTTACAATTCTTTTTGGGATTGCAGGTACATCAAACCAGTGAAGGGATATTCATAAGTCAAATAAAGTATGTGAAAGAACTTATGAAGAGGTTTGACTTTCAGCACCTCAAGTACTCAAGCAAACCTATGGCAATAAATGTAAGATTAGAGGAAGATTCATTTGGTAAGTCAGTAGATCCAAAGACCTACAGAGGTATGATTGGTTCTCTACTTTACCGCACAACTTCTAGACCAGATAGATATTCAATTTAGTGTGTGTATGTGTGCTAGATTTCAAGTCAATCCTAAGGAAATTCACATGTTAGCTGTCAAAAGAATTTTAAATATCTTGTGGAGCATTGAACTTGGAATATGGTATCCTACTGGTTGCAAATTGGATTAATTACATACTGTGATGCTGATTATACTGGTTGCAAGCTTGATAAAAAAAGTACTATTGGCTTGTGTTTATATCTAGGTGGATGTCTAATTTCTTGGGCTTCTAAAAAGCAATATTCAGCAGCTCTATCCACTGCAGAGGCTGAATATGTTACGGCTGGTTGTTGTGGCACTCAAGTTCTTTGGGTGAAACACCAGCTCCTAGACTGTAATAACAAATTGTGTTGTATTCCTATTTTGTGTGATAACACTAGTGCAATCAATTTGTCTAAAAACTCAATTCAACATTCACGAACAAAAACACATTGAAATAAGACATCATTTTCTAAGAGATGAGGTTACTAAGAAATATTTGAACTTCACTTCATTGAAACTGAAAAACAAATTATAGATATTTTCACTAAGCCTCTTTCAGAAAACAGATTTTCATCTTTAAGGAGAGAGCTTGGTTTGTGCAAGTTTTCACATCTTTAATACTTCCATCTCTTTTTTGCAAATAAAAGCATTCTTGCTCTTGGTAATAAATTCTTCTCACATTGCATTGGCATTCTGGTATATCAAATAGTGATTTGAAGAATGGCAAGTCAGGTTTGTCTGGACACTTTCACTATGCATGAGTATATGTCTCCGCCAAGTATCAAGAGCATTTTTATGCAATTGTTGAGGGGGAGTCTTTTCTTTCAATAAAACACTCTTGATGATTCTGCTCTCACTTCACTTAGCTCTTTCTTCAACAACAATCTTCATGTTTACTTTGTGAGGGGAAGCTATATGAAAGGGGGAGTCACTGTCAATTCTTCACTCATTTCTCTTGACACTAATGTCCATCTTGAGCCCCAATTATCAAAATTTTTGAGTCTTTGTACTATTTTATATGAGAGACTTAAGACATTGAAACTAAACTAATTGTGTATTTAGTTTAATTTCAAAGATTCACTTTCATATCAAGGTTGTGCCATCTTAATACTGAATGTCTTTAAAATGATTTGCAAAACACTTGTAGGCACATGAGTGGCATTAATATTTAACATGTGCAAGTTTAAGATTCATTTTTACCATGTTAAGAATAATCTCTCTACATTCGTAGCCATGACTTTTTTGGTCAAAGCAAACATGATCCTGCAGAACATTAACAGAAAATGAACAACAATATGGAAAGATACAAACAGAGCAATGTAAATTCTTGACTACTAAGTAACTGGGCCATCTCACCTAAAAAGTGATTAGTCTCCGTCAAAAAGTGGAAAATAAAATTTTCAACTCTGTAGAAAATAATGAATGTTAAACCACTGAGTAATCAGAAGGTCTTGCATCTGATAAATGTGATCTCTTGCACTGAAAAATGATATTTAACTAATTTATTCTTGTATTTCTTTCCCAGTAAAAATGAAAGGAACTTCCAATAGACAGGACAGAAAAGCTCAAAACCTGAATAAAGTTCATGTATACTGAGTTTAGATCTATTATTCTACATTGTGTTAAATTTAAAGCTCATAACCTCCTTGTTGAATACTTCTGCTCACTCATATAGGTCACTTTGACTCACATTTGCATCATTTTTTTTAACTACAATCAGATCATTATATTTTGCTATACTTTTTGTTGAGTGTGTCTTTGTGATTAAACCTTGATGCACAATAGCAAAACTACAACAATTTCTCTCATGTGTCAATATCACTTTGACCCAATCATTTTGATCATTCTGAACAATCCTTTTCACAACATTATTTTTGATCTCCTACCACTTATATTCATGTCCATCCTTTTGATGCTATTAAAAAGGGGGAGAAATTGCATGGGGAGAATGAGCTTATGGGGGAGTAAAAGAATGAGCTTTTGGGAGAATAAGTATGAAGAGGAAAAAGTTTGAGCATTTATTTTGCCATCATCAAAAAGGGGAAGAATGTTGTGTTGAGTGTGTATTTGAACCTTTTAATGATGTTTTTTTTAATGATGGACTAATTGACATCACTCATACTTTGATTTTGATGATGACATATTGCACATATTGCTCATGTTATAATGATAACTAAACAACATATTTTTTATGCTTAATATTTCATATTTTACTGATAAGACATGTTTTGATGGTCCATCTTTATATTTACAGGTTTTAAAGTTTTGTTAAAGTAGAGTTGACTCTAGTTGACAACAGGTCAACTCACAAAGTCTGCCCAGCAAGTTTCTGAAGAACATGTTAAAGTAGAGTCGACTCTAGTGACAATAAGGTCAACTCACAAAGTCTACCCAGCGAGTTTCTGAAGAACAGGTTAAAATAGAGTAGACTCTAGTTGACAATAAGGTCGACTCACAAAGTCTGCCCAGTAAGCTTTGAAGAGCAAGTTACAGTAGTGTCCACACTAGCTGTCTGCCAGGTCGACATAGTTACCTATCAAGTCGACACTAGTGTTCTGCCAGTAAGTCTGAACTGATATTTGGTCAGTAGTGTCGACTCTCATTGAAACATGAGCCGACTCACATTTTGTGAAAACTCAGAAACGTGTAAAGTATGATATCCAATGGTTGTGATTTATCTCTGGAGACTTTTTGGGAGATTCTATTATTACCAAAATGCCCTTCCATCCTAGTGATAATTAGGAAAAGGACTTTTAGACACGTGGCAGCCTTGGGTGCATTCTAGGTTACTGTGCACATCTCTCTCACGTACATGGGTCTGCAAGAGGCTATAAAAGGTCCTATCTCATCTGAAGCAGCCAACCTCCGGCCATCCATCGATTCCATCCAAAAGAACGTGGGGATCAAGGCCAAGCAGTGGAGAAAGCATTGGAGTGCTGAAAGAAGAGCAGTTCGAGAAGAAGCACAGCAAAGTAAGGAGGAGGAATCATGCAAGCAGCAGATCTGAAAACAGAGCATCGTGGATTGAAGGAGTGCTCCATCTAATTCTCAAAAACCTTCAATTCAAGCTTCTGCAGATCATCTTCAACAAGGGACATCGAATTGACCTCTTGTTATTCATTTCTATTGGAGGTTCTTTTCAGTTTCTCTTTGAGTACTAGTGAGATCTGTACATGCATTCTATGCGGATTTTTGTGTGCATGTAAGGGTATGAATTAGATCAGTGCTAGAGGATCTGATTTCCTATGGATTTGATCTAGCTAGTGTGGTTTGAGATGTCATGCTCATGTGTATGGTCTGAGCCGTCGAGCTCTGTATGTGTGTGGTCTGAGCCATCATGCTCTGTGTGTGTAGTTTGAGCCGTCGAACTCAAGTGTGTGTGTTGTACTCAGATTTGAGTAGTGGTGCTCACTGTGTGAGGGGTGGATGTAGGAATCACTGGTGTGATTTTCGAATCACCTAAAAATTTCCTGTGCAGTGGTTTGATCTGTTTTTTGCACTAGATGTATGCATAGGAATTTCGCATTCACACTACTTGTCAAATTGCTTCACACATCATATACACACATTCACACATCAGATCAGTAAGATTGTCATTCTAAATAGATCTATAATTTGAAGTGATTTTAAATTGCTTAAGCTTCCGCAGTAATTGGTGTCAGATCTATTCAACCCCCCCCTTCTCGATCTATTCATCTACCTATTCGATTCTACACAGACGTGATTTAGATAATCAATTGGTGATCACATTATTTGTCAGCTTCCTATGACGTGATTTACAAATAATGATTGCTGACTAAAGAGTATTTGAAAGCGTCAGTCTAATCTGACGATTTGTCATTTCTATATTTCTAAGCATTTCCTTATTTGGCTTTTGGAAATAGTTATTTCTTTCTAATTATCGTGTTGTACCTTGATGAGATTTACAGTTTCTAAATATATATTTGTGGCAACTTTCCATAAAATATTTGGAAATTCCTAAACACGTCATCATTCCCTGAGCGATTCAACTTGCTATTGTTGTTAGAATTCAATTAAAATTGGAAATTCATGAATGTGTCTGGTTGGCCAGACATGATTCTACTGAAACGCATCCACTATCCCTGATGTGATTTAGGGTCATAATCCACCTCTGACTTTGAGCCCCATATCCCTATATATACACCTCTGGTCCGTGATTTTAGAGGGTTGGCCAGTGTAAATTCCTCCAATCAAGGGGAGATGTTTCGGATATCCACCTAAGCGTTGAAGCTCTCCTCCTCTCCACCATAGCCACACTCCAAGAGTAGCAGTGCCAGCATGCTCATCTACATCCTTTCTTCCAGGTCATGTGCCCATCCACATAAGGGGAAGCCAACACTCTCCTTCTTTTATCTCTTTTGTTTATTCTTTAGTATATATATCCATCGCTCCCACGTGAGAATCTCCTCTTCAGCTCCCACTTCAACTTTTCCTTTTTAATTTCTCTTAACCATCATCACAACACAACTTTTCATTCCACTTTTATCTATGCACACACACCCACCTATTTCTAGAGGTTTTAAAAGCCACAAAAAAAATGTGTGTTCTTTTCCATGCTTTTTCATGTTTATCTTTGTTTAAGAATTGATTTTTACACAACTTGGCTAATCCTTTCTTTTATCTATTGTTGTGTTTTGCAAAGGTACTGAATTGAAGCCTATACCGCGGGGCCAGCCATGTTGTAGAAGAAGGAGCGAACCCACGTCTCTCGCAATCTCCATGCTTAAAGGTACTTTTCACAATCACTCACTCCCTTATTTGTATTTACTCCTTTGAGACCCACGCGTCTCTCGTGATCACGAACTCCACATCCGGCATTGTGCACCTTTCTCTTCCTTTTACTTCTTCTTTCATCTTTTCTTTGTAGGATGAAAGTCACAATCCACAAATTGGTGATCACGGTGGGATCTTTTTCTGCTTTTTTTATTACCCTCTCCAATCATGCCACCACGCAGCACCCTCCTACCGACACCCATGCGTGCCCCATTCATGCCCCCTGTAAAACCTTAGGTTTATGCTTTATATACTTGTGCGTTGTTTTCTACTTTCTGGTCGAACCCCTCTTGATGACAACAAATAGTGTCGCCAAGAAATGTTGATGGCAGAGTACTATGTGCTAACTTTGGGTAGCAAAAGTAAGCATTTTCGTTTACATTTTTGGGAATTTTTGGTATTTTTCTCAAGGTCGATTGACGGCAAAGTCTAATGCTGCCAACTTACTGTTGACGGCATTGTACATTGACGTTAACTTATCTGCATGTTTCTACTTTCCATTTCCGATCCAACTCCGATCTCTTCGTGGTTAGACTAGGAAAGTCCGATTTTGTTTGGGGTTTTCCTTCCTACCTTACACATGACCCAAAGCCCTATAAATATATGTTGTCTCTGAGAAGAGAGAACCTTTGCTTGGCTAGGGTTTTGTGGCGAGTTTGGAGAGAGAGAGAAAGGAGAGGTTTTGGGGTGATCGATCCGACGAAGAAAAGGCTACTCTGGCATTCTTCTGCTAGAGGAAGCCACCATAGAACGTGGGGAGGTTCCTAGTTCATGGGGAATTCACCTACTAAGGCATGGAGGTCGAATCAAGCCGAAGGAGAGTACCTTTTTGGCTTGGTCGAGGAGGGCTTCATCAATAAAATTCGATCCTTAGGAATTTTTTCAGAGGCAAGTATCTTAGAGGTTTCATTTATATACCTATCATGTAGGGTTTGTGATTTTTATGAAATTTTCCTTCATGTCTGGACCCCCAAATTCTATTTTTGCTTGGTTTTAGTCTGCAAGTTCCTATAGACAGGAACTTCATGGCAACATACAATGCTGCCAAGTTCTGGGGTAGACAGTAGTCGTCACTATCGCCAACCATCTTAACGATAGAACCTATGTTGTTAAGCTCGTTTATTTTCAGAACAATGTTGTGATGCATGTGATGCAATTTCATAGATTTTATGTATGAGATTGAGCTCTGGTTTTGACAGGGTACCTAAGTCACTGTAGAGGGTTTTGATTTTTTTTTTTTTTTGGTAATCATGTCAATTTTGGGAATTTTTGTTTGATGGGAAAATAAGCATGTTATGGTAGATTTGTTTTGAAAAAAGTCATAACATGAGTTCATGTTCCAGTATATTTATTATGAAATTAGGGTTACTGTAAGCATCTTTTCTTGTGGTTAACTTTGTCAGTTCCCGTTAGACTAAATTTCTAAGAAACTTGTTAATAATTGCCTAAAATATGTTTTAAATTTGATAAATAATTATACTATTATGAAAAATTAGTCATATGTTGTATGTCATGTGTGTTATCCATGATAAAAATTGAGCATGATCTGACATCTGAAGTTACTATTATCATTTTTAGAAGGTTTAATGACTATGTTTAGCGTGATTAAGTTTAATGTGATGATTCCATGTTTTAGCACTATGTTTAGGTCCTGTGAAGCATGTTATTTCACTATTAGACAGTAATGAATATTTCTGTAAATTGAAACAACATGTGTCCATGTCATATGCATGTGACTATAGCATTAAGTGCATGTGGAAATGTGTTAAAGTGAATGATTAAAGTGATAAAGTGAATTAATGTGTCGATAATGATACTACTACCATAGATGGTTGTGGGAGCCTACTATAGAAAAGTCCCTATGGGAAGGCTCAATGTGTTATGTGATATCTTGTGGACATCAGGATGAAATCTTGGAGATAAACAAGTACCACTGGTTAAGGTGGAAAGTGTTTTCCTAGTCTGCACAGTTTATCAAGATTCATCACTGTATTGCCTAGGTGAGGGATATGTGTTATGTGTGTGAATGTGTCCTTCTTTATGGTGATTTGGGCTATGTGTCTTGGCAATATGTGAACCAATGTGAATGTGAATGTGAATGTGAATTGTGCAAGTTTGTGACCATGTGAAAGTGATATGAATATGTGAATCCACTGTGAAAGATGTGAAAATATGTGTATATGATGTGATTAAGGCAAAACAGCAAGTAAAGAGTAAGCACATGTGAATTATGAATGAGTAGAATGCATTAAAGTGACATGCGATGAGAAATATGCCATGTAGTATCATGTGTAGGCAATTGTTATATTATGATTATGTGAATATGTGAAAGCATGTTATAGATATGTGAATAATTTGAAAATACATATGCCAACAACAATCCATGTGTAGTTAGTAAAAGTAAAGCATGTGGTAGTTAATTGCTTTGATCATGTTTTAACAAATTGTCATGTTTATATATACTTATGTAGAAATGTGTGCGATAATTGAATGTGGCCAATAGGTTGCTTGATGAGTCTATTGCATAGACTCATTCTCTCTAAATGATACAGGTGAGACAAAGGCTTTAGAGATGGAGGAGCTTGCGAGGATGACTCTGAGCGTGAGTTCTTGGAGTGGAACGCTACTTCTAGTGCTTAGTTTGTTTTTTTTCTTACTTAGTACATGAGACTTGTTATATTTTGGGCATTATAGACTTGGTTATGTTGTGGACTATGATACATTTATCTTCTGGCTATATAGATTGTGGGATGTATGTGTGGTGGGGAATAAAATCTACATTTATTTTCGTTGTACTTCCTTGTGTTATTTGTGTATATCTCTACTTGCTTTGTAGTGTTGGGTACATGTCCCACTGTGATGGCACTCTTTGTCCCTATGTGGATTGGTATAATCGTACCGACATGAAGAGGGTCATTACACCTCCCCCCTCTTTTCTCCCCCTCCTCCTTTCGTGCACCACATGCACTCCTTTTTCCCGATGCACTCTTTTTTCCCGTCTGTTAAAGCCAAGTTGTGGATTCACAAGAAAATCTGAAAAAAAAAAGAATGAAAAAGGTGGAGTGATTTGAGTTGTCATTACTTTTACTTGGTGATTTATGTTCCTTTATTCCTACTTCATACCCTGAAAAGAGCATGTAGTTTGTGTGTTGATTCCCTGTATATTCTCCCTATTTTTCCATTTGTTTTTCTGTTTTCGGGTGTCTCGTGAAATCTTGTCCGACATAGAGGACGTGATTCTATTTGTATATGGCGTCAGGTTAACCTGACGTAATTCTGTTTGTTCTGCAACAGCTTGGTCTGACATGTTTCTGTCATACAACCTGCTCTGGAGGGATTGGGCATGGCTCTAACAATCCATTGGACTTTTAGATCCGCATCCGAGTGAACGGACGCGATTCAAATTGAAATGTTGCGACTGTAGTTGACACGATTCTTACTGTTGATAGAAGCACTTATCTTTTTTGTCTTGGGATTTATTTGCATTTGTTCTTTGCATCCAATGCATACTTTTGGTTAGGGAGACCTCCTCTCACCATATCCTAGGCTTCACACACCTTCTTGGTAAGGGCGATCTCTCTATTGGGCATTTCATCCCTTTGGATGAAGGGACCCTTATCCAAGACCTCCATAAATCTATGTACCTTGTAGATTCTCTTAGGAGGACCAAGCAGGTTGTAATATTGCAGACCCACGTTAGTTGGCCCATTACGTGGTGAGGTTGATTCTAGTTGTATCCCGACGTGCCACACTTACATCTAACTAGGATCTTATCCGGAGCGAACTCAACATTTTTAAATCCATCTAAATTATTTGAGACAAACTCCTAAAACAAGGCATAAACATGACCACTTGATTGTCTAATTTTTCAAAGGTTGTATTGATTGTTTGATATTTATCCCTTTGTGTGATTGTTTTACCTTGATTGAAATGGACATGTCACATAATCATGTTTATCTTAATGGTGACTATGAGGAGAATCTATTTGGCCAATCATTTCCGTCCATATCACCACCATGAGGGACACCCTTCCACTTCCTACATTTATGTTGCACACCAGGCATCAACTGCCCATACACTCCCTCAGTCTCATCTCAGGCCGCTACCTGTTCACAATTGTCAAATGTCATGGATGCTTTGGAGAAACTTACTCCTTAACAGATCCATGTCGTCCAATCTTTAGTTGAGGATATTTCTCCTTCTCTGACGGCTACTCCATCTCCTTCACCTCGACACCCATCTTTGTATATTACGGCAGCTTGGAAACCTCACCTTTCCATTCCTCTCGGTCCCCTGGCCTGTACAATCCTCGCCATCTGGCCTATCTAGGCCATCCAATGGCAGGCCTGCTCTTTCTCGACCTCCCACATATACCTCCTCACAAGTCCACGGGCACATTACACCATTGCAGCAAGCTCTTCTCACTAAGTTGAACAAAATGGAGGAACAAATCAAACAAGTTTCCAACTCCAAGGGTAACCCCACTGTCGCCATGCCGGCTCTCCCAACATTTTTATCCATCTTCCAGAGATGCCCACGTATCGCTCGTACAATGGCACGGGCAATCCTTTCCTTCACATCAAAGAATTCCTATATAAGTCTACCCAATGGCAACATAATTCCCAAATCCTGCATAAAAATATTTATTTCTTCCCAACAGTCAGCTGAGTTAGCCATTTGTACAATGAAACTATTATTATATCATCATATAGTTGAGGCACAAAGGGTTGATGAGAACTTAATAGAAATTATATGATGGAAGGAGTCACTATTAATGATCATTGTGTTGTGAGATGTAGAGGCCGATTATATGTTGCAGAAGAGGTGGAATTAATCTTGATAATCCATTTAGCTACAGTGGATCATCCCAATTGGGGACTCTCTATTTCATTTTGGGTATTTTTGGATGAGTGTCGAGAGCCTCATGGGCTTACGGAACTAAGCTTGCGGCAAAGATTGGGTGTCGGTGGCCTACAGCTATTATTCTCCCTTCCTATTGGACCTAAGTAAATAGATTATACTAGGCTAAAACTATATTCCCCATCCACAAAGCACAACATTCTCTAGTCCTCTTGATTTGATTCCCCTCGAAGGTGTTTGGTTGCAATTTTTTTTTATCAATTTTCCTCTCAATTTTGAAAAAAAGGAAGAGATGCATGTGAGGGTATGTTTGGTAGGCGTATCGTTTCTTGGGGAAAGAAATCTACTTCTCTCCCAAAAAAAAAAAAAAAACAAGTCTTAGGCTTTTTTTTAAGACTTCGTGCGACACTGCAGTTTAGTCCTCGTGTGTTCGCAGCAACGCTCTGGGTGAACTCCCCGGCCACTCACGACCAACAGAAAGGTATGTGCGCGAACTTCCCCGTCGCCTCTGTGAATGTTTCCGCGACGTTCTCTCTCTCTCTCTCTCTCTCTCTCTCTCTCTCTCTCTCTCCCTGAACTTCCCCATGGCCCGTTGGAAAGCCCCCTCGGTCCTCGGAAGAACCCCCGCCACCCTCCCCCCCAACCACGCCAGCGGCGCTCTGCTGCCGAAACACCCCCTCCTGTCCCATCCCCTGAAAAACCCCCCTCCCCACTACACCAGTGGCGCTCTGCCGCCAGAAATCCATCCACCCCCCCCCCCATCGCGCCAGTAGCAGCATGTCTATTTTATAAATTCTAGATGTCTATTATGTTGAATTTAGCATGTATATTTTATGAAAGCATCTTCTGCAAGTGTTTTAATGAAAGGTTAAGTGGGATCAAATATGATTAACGTACCTAACTAAATTATTGGCAGAACACCATCGTGCTGGAAAAAGGACATCAATAGTTGGAAGCCTGAAGCATGGGAAACAATGCGAAAAGAGTTAACACTAGATTTGACTAAAGGCGACTGTCAAACATTGAAAGATAGAGTCTAGGTGATGAAAAATGATTATGTTGTCATCAAGAATATATTAAATGCAAGTGGTTTTGGTTTCAACCCTCTGTTGAACACATTGTTGCCACTAATGAAGTTTGGGACGCTTACATTCAGGTATTACATTTACATAAATAGTTTGCATGAAGAAATTTTTAAATTAATATAAATAAATTTTAACTTATAATTATGTTCATGTATTTCAAAAACATCCTAAAGCAAGAACATGGAGAGGAGTCACTATAACACTCTATAATGAGTGGTATGAAATTTTTTATGGTACTAAAGCAGATGGAAGTAAACAACACAATACACTTCCATGAACAGAAACAACCAAACATGGCAATCCGTACATGACACCTGCTCATCAAACACCTATGGATTTGACGAAAGGTGATGATAGTGTTGCATCCAATCTTGATTTAAACTTACGGAAAAGAAGAAAGGTAAACATTCTATTTCCCAAATGAAAAGACGAAGAGAAGAAGGTCAAAAGAACCATCATCGCCTTCGATGAAGCAATGGTGGAGGCAACTAAAGAATTTAAGAAGTCATCAATGCCTGCTTCTTATGACATGATTCAACATTGTGTGGAAATAATCATGGCAATGGACTTAACCATTTCAGAGAAAGCTAGAGCAGCTGATTTGATTAGAAAAGACAATACATCTTGTATTCTTAAAATTTGATGATTCAACTCGTTTAGAATGGTTGAAGTTGCATCTTGGGGTCATTGATGGATTTTCTTTTGGTTATCATGTTGTCTTAGGGATGATTTCAGTTGTTATGTTTGCATTTTATGAGTCATTGTTAAATAAATGATGGTTCACATTATGAGTAATGACAAATAGGTGCATGAGCATGATGTTATTTTTTTCTCATAAATTTTGGTTGTGATACTGTAGATAGATGGATAGAAGACACAAATTTTGACTTAAATGAGGAAGAATAAGATTTTTTAGCATGTCGTCGTCAATTTTTCTTTTCATGTGGACACATTAGCAAGATTGTTTACGATCACAAGGAAGGAAATTCTAGGAAGCGCATAAGAACATCTATTCTTATTGGCAGAGCATATATGATTGAGTTATTGCAAGGGACTAAAATTCAATTCTGTGAATTATGTCGTATGATAAACACATATTTCCCTATTGTGCCATGAGATAAGAGACTTGGTTCCCCGACGTGAAATATCGGAGCGATAAATAGTTAAATAAATCGTATAGAGCGTAAAATAGACATCAAACCATTGTACAATTGGAATAATACCAAATGAACCAACTTTATTGATAATTCCTCTATTCTCTATTGCTTCAACTAATACAGAGCCAAAACTACGGGCCCAGAGGACTTTATTCAAATGAAAACAAACAAACTAACTAATATTAAGACTTGTTTGACAGCTCAACGGGTCACTCCTGCGCCAGCTCATCCCCATCCTCATACGTGTGCTGTTCCTCATCAGACTCACCTGAAACACAAATAACAAATAGTGCAAGATGAGCGATAACACTCAGTAGGACTTAATATCTCGAAAATAGGCATGCTTTAAGTTATTAATATTATGATAGCATGATAGCTAGAGAGAACGATCAAGAGAGTAATAGCACATGATAACAAGAGCACAATAGTACTTTTTAAAAGAATATAGCACAACTAGCACGTTAAAAGAATGACCATATCATGAGATAGCACATCACGATAGCAAGATAGCACACTAGTCAAGATAGCACTGTTGATTGTCTTTAGATTATTGAGATAACTGACACTTGAGTGTAATGCCGAACGCTCCGATCATTAAACTCCCATGGGCACTAGCACTTTCGGACACACCTCCCAAGACTAGATCGGGCCCTTATAATGTTGTCTGGCATTAATCATGTTTTTATCTTTAGACAGTCAGTCAAATGGCCAAAATAGAGTACCAAGAATAGACGAGAGTAATTGAAGAGTGGACGAGATTGTAGAGAGAAGGTGAATAGATGAGAGAATAAGGAATAGATGAGAATTTATTCCTTATTGGCCATGCTACGAACACAGTCTAAAGGTACGGCATGATCACAAGGTAAGAGAGAAATTTAAGGCCGTTGGATCATGTTGATCCCCAAGGGTATCATGAGTATTGATGGTACAACCAGTTCATTGGCAATGGATGTCCGCCAAAGCCAAGGAGTCTTACAGAGGCCTTGACAAGGAATTCCTAGTCCATTCAAGAGTATTCCCAATAGAGAGGTCGTCCAAGTTAAGAGAAGTGTGTATAGAAAGCATATTGCCCTTCTTGCCTTGAGTGCTCGAAGGTAGAGGGACGCGATAACGATATTAAATTAAGTGGATAAAATGAAAAAAAAAGTTAATTTAAAATAATAGGCAAATTAATATGACAATTGTACTTAATTACCAGATACATTATTAGGGTATCTTAATGTCATTGCAAGTCATGTTGGATGGTTTCTAGTGTGTGCATGTGTTGGAGAAAACATATATATGAGAAGATCAAGTGCATGACTTTTAATAGCAAGATTACATGATCGTAATTAGATGAACTATTTACTGTGTTTCTACATTAACAGGATGTACAAACACTGTAACAAGACAAGATCATGAGACATCTAGGGTTTATGTATAGAAGACAAGAACGCGACGTACCCTTTAAAGGAACGCGACAGGGTCAGTCATGTCGCGACAGGGCCTTTAAAGTAACGTGACGGGACTCCTAGGACAGAGAGGATGAGATGAACCCTATCGCATTAAGAACGTGATGGGTTGCCTTGTCGCAACCTTGTTGAGAACGTGAACTATCGAGCCGTCACGTTCTCAGGGTTCCTACCTAAGCCCAAAAGGGAAATCAGGTTTCCTTAGACTGTGGCCAACCTCCAAGGGCTTGACACAGTTACCTTTATAAATTAATATCAAATCGTATACTTGATAAAAAAAATCATGAAATCAGCGTTAAACGAAACTAGACAGGTAGGGGTATCAACAGTAAAGAGTAATTAGATTTCTGACATGGTATGAGCATGCTAATCATAGGTTCTTCACGATGAACCAAAAATCTAACACAGTGGTGAAGAACGATTTAATTCGAACAAGGTACTTGATAGAAATTGGGGAAAAGTATGTCATTAGATTCCTGACATCATGTAGCATGTACAATAAAAGTTTCAGAGCACGAGATCAAGTATAGAAAGGGATTTAAGTTGAACATGTTGGGTCGGGTACATGTTCTTAACATAACTTTGGGCATGAAATACTCCTAAACGGCATGATAAAAATTAAGGAAAACATGGGGCTTTCATAGCTAGGATCAAAAACTATCTAGGGTCGAGTTTAATTTACTTTTGCTTAAGAGATTGCCTACCTTTGAGCGTTTTAGTTCCTAGGGTATGAACACGAAGATGCTCCCTTCCATGCCTTCTTCTCCCTTGATTTCCTCATCAAAAGCCTCTCCTCCTCGTCCTCCAAGCTCTAGGGGTTCAATAGGGTCGGCTAGGAATGAGTTTGAGGTGTATTTGTATGTTTAGGGTTAGAAAATTTCCTAAAACTCTTTGTCTTCCTCCAACTCCAATTTTCTATAATTATGTACCATTTTTTCCTTGTATTTATCCCTCTATTGACTTGGGAGAACTCTAAATCCAGGGCCAACTAGTTAGGATAGAGTTAGGACTCTTTTTAGGATATTATGAGTCTTAAATAGTAATTATCTTGCCCATTGTTAATTTATTAATAATTCAGTCACGAATTTTGACTTATTTATCTCCAATCCATCATTGGGCTTTTGCTTTGTGGCCCATTAATTCATGTAAAAGCTATTAATGTAAGCCCATCTTAATGGGTTTTAATTCTATACACATTTTGATTTAATTTAATTTATTTATCTCATTTAAAAATTGAGAGTTGCTACATCCTCCCCCTCTTAAAAAAAATTTGGTTCCCAAATTCATATCATCATATGAGTAAGAATGTCTTACCAAATAGATCCGGATAGTTTCATCTCATCGTCGATTCTAGTTTTCACATGGCTTCTTCGACTCCATGGTTAATCCAGAGTACCTTCACCATGGATATAGGTCGATTTCAAAGTTGTTGTATCTTCTTGTCCAGTATTCTAACGGGCTTCTCCTCATAGGTCATATCCTTGTGCAACACTATATCGTCTTAGCATATTACATGCGATGGGTCGTACACATAGTTCCTCAGCATAGACACATGGAAAACATTGTCTACGGTGGAGTATTGTGAGGGTACTGCCAGATGATAAGCCACTTCACCAACTCTCTCGAGGACTTCAAAAGGACGAATGAACCTTGTCCTTAACTTGCCTTGATTCCAAATCTTAGAAATCCTCTGGTTGGTGATGTGAATGTGCTTTTTTTCAAAACACTCCACAAGAATAATTAAAAAAAAGAAATTTTAAAGAAGAATATTATTATGCGTAGAAAGAAGAGGAAGAGTGTGTGTGTGCACTATGGAGGAAGTGTGATCGCCAGGTACACGAGGGTACCGAAGGAGTGAGTGAGAGGCGTAGAGTTACTTACCTTCACCCAAAGATCGCGGGAGCTTAGGTGGTTGGTTCACTCTTACTCCTCCAACCAGCCGGCCGGCAGAGAAGACTTTAGTTTGTGGGTTACCTTGCAAAAATAGAGAAAACAAGCAAACACGTGAAAGAAATGATTAGTCTAAGTTGTGTAGTGTTAAGTATGGAGAGAGATGTGAAAAATGTGATGGCATGGGCTTGAACACACCTTGTGGAGGTGGTGTAAAACCCCCAAAATGATTAAGTGTGAAGTAAATGAAATGTTGAGTGAATGTGACTAGTGTGATGAATGCACTAAGAATGAAATGAAATAAAACAAAGAAAGAGAGGAAAGAAAAGGGATGATGAAGGAAGCTTGGTGCTGCGATGGACGAAGAGGAAGACTCCTCCTCCTTGCTCCAAAAGTGTTGAGAGATCGAGGACCGAGCTCCACTTGATGATGACTTGAAATGGCTTGAGAGGAGGGTTCTTCTCTTTAAGCTCGGAGTTCATCTCTTTAGTGCAGTAGGGCTTCGCCGTAATGCTTGGGGTATCTTCTAAAACAATGTCCTCGGAGGTCTTTTTATAAGGGAAAAATTGGAAAATCACGACAGACATAGTGGTCGCCTATCAATATGAATCGCGACCGACAAAAGCGTCGCGCTTAAAAACATTCCTCACTTTGATTGTGGCCTTTCCAAATATCGATTATAGTGGGTTTCAGAATCACGACGACATAGTCGGTCGCGTTTATAACACTTCCAATATCGATTGATTCTTTCCAAATTTAAATAAATGGAAACTTTTAATCGTGACGACATGAGTGGTCGCAGATTTGAAAGAATCAATGTTCTGATGGGAATCGATCTTCATCTTCAAACAATAGAAGGTTAGAAACGCGATGTACAATGTGGACGCGATTCCAATTAGCAACAAAATCTTTCTAAAACAATTTGAAATTTGCCATAAATCCAAATTAGAAACTCTTAAACGCGACGACATGGTGGACGCGATTTCAAAACATAGTAGGTGCCAGAAAAAGAAGGGTAATACACGACGGTGTGACCCGTCGCAGATCAAACTCCTGAACCACGACCACTATGTCTATCGCGAATCAACTGCACCCTTAACAGCACTAGAAAAATTCCTAAAAATCATAGGAAAAATCTAGAAAAATAGGAAAATCACTCAAGAGGTTAATTGAAAAGAGCCACTTTAAGGCATTATAGTATAACATGAAATTTACTCGATATGTTGTAAAATTGGCGTATCTACAGCTACCTCGCCTTGGCATCTTCTTTACAAGGAAATGGTGTGAAAAGACACGAGATGGAAGCAATGAAATGAAGGGAATTGAGTGGAATGAAGTGGAAAGGCTGAAACGTAGATGCCAAGGTGTGATGAGACACGCCTTCAACAACATACGACATGAGTTCTTCTTCAGATCACAATGAGACAGCTTGGAGAAAGCCTCAAGAGATAACTCAATGTTTGGACGAAAGGGAAGGGTGTGCACGTGGGCACGAATGGGAGAGATCAACTTCCAGTGTCGGGGAAGTACCTATGGACACAATCTGACAGGTTCCATCAATGAGCTCGAAGTCCTACATGATGCATGCTGGGCTAAAAGAAAAGATGAAAACAAAGGAAAATATAAAATAATCAAGGATAATATTGTTACGATGTTGAGTTAAGTCAGGACACCATGATTTCCAGGCATGAGTCTGTCATCCTCCTTGCAAAGCGTAACGGCCTATCCTCAAGTCGTAAAAATCCTATGAAATTATCATTATTTTTGGTGGTGGAGGGGAACTCAAACTTTAGATTTATACAAAGCTCCAGGTCCTTGATGTGCTCTAATAGGGTATACTATATATAAAATGTAGTGGTACTAGAGATTGCCGAAGATAGACGCGAAGCTTTTGGCAAGAGACACATACCCAAACCTGCGCTCAAAGAGTGGTTAGCACTGACAAGCAACATATATAAAGCGCAAATTTTGAAATAATGATGCTTGTAAATCGCGACAGGGTATATGGATGCATTTTACTTCCTGAATCATTACGGCATGGGTGGTCGCATTTTACCTTCTTCAGTCGAACTGGAAGTAGGAGTGAAGCACTTGAATCGCGACGTATGTGTCGGTCGCGATTTGAAGGTTCCGCCCGAGACCAGATTTCCTTGCTGTTTTACACTTCTTGCTGGATTTAGACTTACCGTGCGGGCTTGTGCGACCATGAAGCTTTAAAACCACCTGTTTCTTGCTCTCTTCATACTTTTTACTCTCTCTAAAGTGCAGGATTCAAGCTATCAACCAAGAGAGAAGAAGAAGAGAATGATATTGGAGATTGAAGCCATGGAGCATGGTGGTGCTACTCCTTCCAAGAGACAAAGAATTAGAGGATTTCAAAGGTTGAGCAAGATTGATGGGCACATCTACAACCTGATTCAAGACAAATTGGTGAGTACATGATTTTATGCATTGAATTTAACTTGTTCATGTTCTTGCTCTATGTCTTATGTTCTCATTGTTCTTATTCTCTCTTCTCTACCTTTTTTTTTTTCCCTTCTTTCTTCCTTTCTTCCAATCATGGCCGAACCAACCCACCACCATGCAACCAAATTCTGCCCATACCATGCGCCACTCTCCCATGGCTAAATCTACCCATGATCAAATCACCTATGTGCCACTCTCACCATGGCCATATCAACTCCAACCATGACTTCCCATCAACTCCATGATCAAATTCTCATGCGCCACCATCACCATGGCCATATCAACTCTAACCCATGACTTCCAATCAACTCCATGATCAAATTCCCATGCACCACCTCTCCATGGCCAAATCAAACCTATAGGATTATCCTCTTCCCAGGCACTAGAAGATATATGCATCTCCCATGGCTCCAAAAACTGACTTCTTTTATAAGCCTGGACATGAAAGCCATCCTTTTTAGGTGGGGAATTCAAAACCTCGCCGTCCATGCCAAAAGATACCATGAAATCTACCTTGATTGGGTGGCCATGGGGGCTTTAGTAGAACTATGGCATCCTCAAACCCACACCTTCCTTTTCAAGACCTTCGAAGCCACTATCTTGTTGGAAGAAGTTGAGTTATTGCTACGCTGAAGCGGATGAGGAGAGGTGATGAGGACGAGATGGCAATCATGCCGAGGAGCGTTACGAGCAAGGAGGTGCTCGAGAGCTTCATGGGGAGTGGGAGAGCGCCTAGGATGTCCAATCCGGAAAAAGGAGGTGAACCTGCAAAAACTGGCGGCTTGGACTATGAAAGAGATACCAAAGGCGGAATATGACGAGAGATTGGAGAAAGTGATGAAGGGATTCACATATGCCTGGTGGGTGCGCTCCTCTTTCCATTTATGGACAATATGCTTGAAGAGGAAAATTGAGTGCGGTTTGCGGCATATGGGAAGGAGAGAGGTTGGGACTGGCGGTGATAGCCTTTCTATACAGCGGGCTTACGGCAGCGAGCTTGGGTAGGCCTCCCTATGGATCTATGGTTTATGCACTTGTTGGACTGACTTGCACTTTAAATTTGATGTGAACAACGAGGCTACTAGCTGTCCGGATCTTCTTCAAGAGCCCGCTTCAGCACATGGACGGCTTAGAAGGGCACGTGGCAAATCGCGTGCCACAACTCAAGACGCGGGCGGACTGACGCGACCATCTTCGAAGTATGCCAAGGAACGCGTTCACCTGTACTCCAATGCCACTTCTAGCAAAGGATCTACGGACATGGGTAGCACCCGGCATGGAACTACAACTGATCGGGGCGACCGAATTTGTGCTATACAATGCACACCGCTGCCTCTCTCAACTCAGACTTCGACTTCGAGGGGACGTCTCATCTACCGCCGATCAAGAGGAGAGAGATCGGTATCAATGGTGACGGAGAAGAGGCGGACACCATCAAAGCACTATGGAAAGTCTGCTCTTTCAGGAAGCCGGTCCCAAATGTCGAGGAGGTGGAAGAAGAATGGATGAAGTATGTACAAGAACTCATGAAGTTGTGGCCCAAGGTGCCGTTTGTAAATGCCAAAATTAAATCCTCAATAAGAAATAGATTGTGTCCTTTACACGGTCAAAATACAATGTCTATCATGATCATATCATCCAAAAACACTTAGATTTTTTCTCAAAAACTGGCCCTCGGGTGGGCTTCTTAAATCGTGACGGTCACAGGCGTCGCGTTTTACTTCTTGATCCGCGACCATTTTTCCGTCGTGCTTATCCTAAATAGCGACCATCTACCCCGTCGCGTTTCAAATTGTACTTCAAAATTTCAAATCACGTGCCTTAAACTTAGCGCCGCAATAATCATGGCTTTCTGAATCGCGACAACGGCTTCCGTCGCATATTAATTAAACGCCTCAAAATCGCGACGACTATGTCTGTCGCATTTTGAAATGTTCAGAGGCTACAAAACACCCGAGAGCCCCTCCAGCCCTCTCTTTCACCTCTCTCGACTCCCTCACACTCTCGTCTCAACTCTCTCATCGCTCGAACTCTCTCACTCTCATATCCCTCTCACTCTCTTGACGATGAAGAAGGTGCGACGAACAAGCACCGGTGAGGGATGGGAGCTCGACGCCGGAAGGGAAGGATCACCGACGTCGGCGATGGAGGCGATGGAGGAGGTGGTGGAGACTCCGGCACGGCAACGCAACTAATGGTGAGGAACTCCTCGCTGCGGGTGAGGAGCTAGCGGTGGCTTGGAGGGGAGACTCCGGTGGCGGCTATGGAGGAGGAGACTCCGGCGGCGGCTATGGAGGAGGAGGCTCCGGTGGCGGCCATGGAGGAAGAGGAGGAGGCGCCGGGAGGGAGAGACTCCGGCGAAGACGACGTGGTCGGGAAGCTCCCCCACGAAGTGATACGACAAGTCCCTTATGCCTTAATCCCTGGGTTTCACAAGGGGGAGAGGAAGAAGAAGGTCGTCGGGGCCGGAGAAGGGAGGCACGAATTGCGACAAAATTCAGTCGCCCGTCGCGATTCAAGTTGAATCGCGACACCTGAACTGGTCGCAATTAAAGGAGCTACCCCAGGATTGATTTTTAGCCCAGTTTGCACAGTTTTAGTTGTTTTAACTGTGTTCGACTTGTGCTGACTTGTGTTTTGACTTCTTTTATGTGCAGGGGATCATGAGGCCCCGGATCCACTGGCCGTTGGTGATAGCGGGGTACCAGGGGCTCTCGGATTTCCAGAGAGAGTGGATCTGAGGGATGGGGTTCGGCTGATCCTGGAGATCGATCCCTTCTATGTGGACAGTCCCCTGGTACAGGCGTTGTGGGAGAGGTGGGACAGAACCAGCAGAGCATTTTTGATGTTGTGGGGGCATATGGTGCCCAACTTGGAGGATGTGGCGAGGATCACCGGCCTCCGAGTGGATGAAGAGGCGGTGACGGGTGTCACTTATGCAGACTATATGGAGCACACCCAGGATTTGCTGGGGTTGGAGCCGGCGGGGGAGGATGAGTTCGGCGACCGGAGGATGGTCGACCGAGTGGTACTGTTGGAGAGCCTGGGTCTGCGAGGGGTGAGGCAGACAGGCGAGGAGTCGCTGCATGAGTTCGTGCAGCGAGCGGCGGGGCTGGCCAGGGCAGTGTACGGCCAAGACCCCGAGGACATGGAGAGGGCGGACCGGGACCTGAGGAGGTTCCTGGTGCTATTTTTGGGCAAGATGCTATTGGGCATAAAGGGCGACGGCATCCACTTTCGATTTCTAGAGACCCTCGAGGATTTGAAGAGGGTTGGGCAGCACGTGTGGGGTGCGGCCTTCCTGGCGCACACCGTACACCTCCAGGTACAAGATTTGCTTTAGCTTTTTCTCAAATTTCCTGCATTTAAAATTGTTAGTCAAAATAATCAATGTGTTTATGCATGCAGGTGTAGAGTTATTACTACATCCTCCTGGGGAGGGCCATAGAGGTGCGGCCCGATGCGCTTCCTCTGGCCCGTAGGTGGCTACCAGTGGTGACTACGGCGTCATTCTCTCTCCAGCTCGATACCCTCCGACGTGACATCCGAGATTTCTCGGCCCTCCTGGTACATATTCTACCTCATTTCTCTCATGCATTTCTAATATGATGTGATATGTGACATGACGTATGCATGGGTGCAGGTGGTCTTGCAGCCCTATGTGGGCATGACTGACGATGGCCAGCCCTGGGTGGAGAGTGGGCGACCTCGTTTCGGGCAGGACCTTTGGGTCCATTGCCTGAACGAGATCGAGCCTCTCTGCTTGAGGCTCCTCCATGAGGAAGTTGGGGCCGCACCAGGTGTGGTCTGAGGAGGTGGAGCCGAAGGGGATCAGCAGGAGGACGCGGGGGAAGGCAAAGAAGGTGGATTGTCACCTTCACTTCCCCGACCAGTATGCCGACTGGCGGCGTGGAGGGATCCTGGTGGAGTCTGACATGGCAGACATCTTCACACCTACCTCCAGCGCTACCAGAGGTACGGGGACTGCGACCACATGAGGCCAGCAAGGTATGCACTTCTAGACTTTACTTGCTCATTATAATATGCATGGTTGATCTAACAATTGTGTGCATATGCAGGATGCTCGGGACAGCCTAATTGAGACCCTAAAGGCTCAGTTGGCGAGCACGGAGGCCAAGCTAGCGGAGGCTCGGCAGTCCTGATGACTCTGGTAAGTTTAGATGATTTACCTTTACTTTCTTACTTTACCATGTGCTAACCTGATCTTTTGACGTGTGCAACGCGCGGAGCAGGCTACTGTGGAGCGCACTGACCCTACGGGTGCCTCCACGAGCACGAGCATGCCGATCCAGGGTAGCTTCTCTCCGGGCATAGCGGTGGCGATGGTGACTCGTGCGGAGATGGTGAAGCGCGACCTCACTACACACGGTAAGTAAATCAGTTACATATATGAGAAGTGAATTACTTGACACTTACACGTGTTGCTTCGTGTGCAGACTGGCGAACTCCAGAGCGCCATCACTCGGGTGATGCTCGCAGGTGCTAAGGTGGCCGAGCTGATGGAGCAGCTGTCCGAGCTGTGCAGCCAGGCTTCCCAGCGTGACGTCGACCTCCCTCGTGAGCTGCAGAGCTACCGGTGACACTTGTCGTGGAGTGGAGGGAGTGCGAGCGTGAGCGTGGCCGTGGGAGCAGTAGTACAGCCAGTGGAAGAGGAGTGTGAGCACCTCTCCCAGCAAATCCGGGCGCGCACACGAGCCGGGCATCTTCGAGCGGCTGGGGACCAGTACCGTCACGGCAGGGAGCGCGCCGTGAGAGAGGGGCGGGCCAGTGCGTACTCCGCCAGCTACCTAGTGACTTCCTCTGAGTACCAAAGGAATGTGTCAGGAGGGTCGTACTACCCAACGGTCTTCCAATTCCCGCACTTTCATGAGGCCTCCTCCTCCTCGCTCGACTGTAGATCCCGGAGAGGCGGAGAGCAGAGCCGACAACCCCGACCAGCTAAGAGTGGTGGCGAGAGCTAGGCCACCTACATGACATGTACTTTTTTTTGCTTTTCTATGATATGTGTACCCTGTGGGGTACCCTTTTGTATATGAATGCCGTTTTGGCCATTGTAAATAGTATATGTACTATTTTCTTCTATTTGTGCCTGATAATCACTTGAACAAACAAGTTAAATAACTGTTCTGACTCAGCCCCTTGCACATTAAGTGAACTAGACTTCATGATTTTATCAAGGGGCTGGGCCTTTATTTAATAAGGTGTAATTGAAATGCAACAACAAGCAGGCAAATGCTAACAAGAAATTAAAAGATGGATATGCATTCAATGCCTTCATGCAAATGAGGAGGGTCAATCATTTTTTTTTGTGTTTTCAACATATCCCTTTTTTTAGTTTTGAAAGTATGCAATTTTTTTCTTTTTTTTTTTAGATTTTTGAAAGTATTCAATTTTTTGAGATTTTTGAAATATTCATTTTTTTTAATTTTGATGTTTTTTTTGTATTTGAAAATATTTGATTTTGTTTTTTGTTTTTTTTTAAATAGGCCGCAACCTGGCGTAGTCTATTCTCAAAAAAGACGCACAGAATGAAGGGATTCGCTCTAAGTGGAAAAAACATAATTTCCAGACCCTTCAATTACTCAGTCATCATTTAAAAACTCATTAGTGATCTTGAGTGTGCTAAATAGAGGTTAGACATGCTTAAGTGGTGCCTTCCCCAGGGTGGCTTTCAGCGACGTCCCCTTTAGTTGATCGTTGCCTTGCCTTGAACCTAGGACATACCCGTAGGGAGAAGGGAAGATAATTTTAGGAGTATGCCATGGTTTGAGTAACCGGGGAGACACTCATTTCATTACCCTACACTCAATGGGGTACAGTCTTTTGGCTTATGGAGTTTTAGCACGCTTACGCCAAGTCCATTTAGATCTTTGCGGGGACTTTGCCGCTCTTGTCGTGCTCTTTGTTTAGGATTTGCCTTGCTTTGGCTCTTTTCATTTTAGATTTTCCTTGTTTATTCTTTTTCTCCCTTACCGGGCCATGACATCTACCCATTTAAGCTTTGGACAGATTCGAAGGTCAATCCCTCAGGTTCCCATTTCTATTGGCGGACCGAATGGAAGAGAAACGGTGATGCCTTAGACTCTTGGCTAAGCATTGATCTCCCTCAGATTTTGTGCTTTTAGCTTCTAAGGGTTGGCGTGTAAATGTGTGTGAATGTCGACACCTTTGGTTAACTCACCAATAATAAGTAATGAATAGAAATGACAACTTTCATTTTGGGGTCTGTGCACCATGTAAATCCAAACACTTATCTAGGGTAGTATTTCTTGAGGTATAGCCCATTCAAATGGTGGGAGAGTTCCTCACTCTCCGCATTCACTAGCCTGTATGCGTTGCCGGGATATGTTTTTTTGACTAAGTACGGCCCTTCCCAGTTTGGTTGGAGTTTAGACCGGGGACCACCAAGTTTTACAAAGATTCTCTTGATAACCATTTCACCGACTTTGAATTTTCTCTCAATTACCTTCTTTTGGTAAAAACGAGTGAACTTATTCTGATATGCTTTTGTATGTTCTGCAGTGACCAGACGCTTCCATCTAAAAGTTCCAGTTGTGCAAGGAGCGATTCACGTCGCTCATCAATTCACAAGTGCTTGTCAAGCTGGACTCTTAGTGAGGGGATAAGATCTCGTATGGTACTACAACCTTCATTCTGTAAGTGAGGGTGAACGGTGTTGCTCTGTGGGAGTACGGATTGAAGTGCGGTAGGCTCATAGAGCTTCTACAAGATTATCTGGCCAGTCCGAGAACTTATTAGCCTCACAAGTTTTCTTTATAATCTGATTAGGTTTTTATTTGTGGCCTTTGCTTGGCCATTGCCTTGCGGATAATATGGAAATGAATGGTGCAATGCAATTTTATACCTGTTGCAGAGGTCCTAAGGTTCTTGAGAGTGGTCCGTTGTCAGTGATGATGGTACTTGGTATGCCGAATCTGGTGATGATGTTCTTCATGATGAATTTGCACAGAGTTGTTGCCTTCACTTCCGCATATGCTTCAGCTTCCGCCCACTTGGTGAAGTACTCCGTTGCAGTGAGGATGTATGATTTTGACTTGTTTTGGGAGTTTAGATCACCAAGGGGACCAATGATGTTGAAAGCCCACATAGCAAAAGGTCATGGGGAGGATATTGGGTGGAGTGTAGAGGATGGACAATGGATTTTGTCGGCGTGCAATTGGCACTTAACACACCGATGGACATAAATAGAACAGTCCTCCTCTAAAGTGGGCCAGTAAAAGCCTTGCCTGAGGATTTTCTTGGCAAGCATTTGGCTATTCACATGGCCACCACACACCCGGAATGTGCTTCCTCAAAAACTTTCTAAACCTCATCATCATCCAGACATCTAAGTAAAACTCCGATGAGACCCCTTCTATACAAGGTATTGCCAACCATGTGTACTTCTGGGACATTCTCCTTATGGCCCTCTTTTTCTTCGCTCGTGGCTTCCTCAGGGTAGGTCTGATCTCTGCAGTACTTAGCTATCTCATAACACCATGGTTTCTCCTCATCATCCAAAATCTTCTTCTAGCTCCAATAACATGATTTCCTTCTTACTCTTCCTATCTGCCTTCTTCAACATCTCTTCCTTGATCCAAAGGAAACATGATTTTGAACAACCGGGGTATGACGCCGTTCGATGTGAATGGAGTTAAATCCCTGGGATAAGTCATGTTGAGAGTTGAGGCGTTAGTGGCTAGAGCGTCTGGTAGGTGATTTTGGTGGCGAGGTACATGGACAAATCAAATCAATTTGGAGAATAGCTTGGCATCTGCTGAGGTCAGTTCTTGATATGGCTTGAGCTTTAGATCACGTGTGTGATATTTGGTGAGCACTTGCAGAGAATCAGTTGACTATCACCTACGATTTGCAGATGGGTAACACCAAAGAAATGAGCAGCCTCAAGTCCGGCCAGCAGGGCTTCATATTCAGCTATGTTGTTAGTGACAGGGAATGCCAACTGAAAAGCCTGCGGAATGGTAACCCCTTCAGGTGATAGGAGAGCAATCCTAATACCCTTTCCATGAGAATTCAGAGCTCCATCAAAATACAATGTCCACATAAGATCAGATTGGCTAAGGGACATCAGTTCTTCATTTGGAAACTCCAAACGGATAGGATCAAACTGGGGAATAGGGTGATGAGCGAGATGTTCTGCTATAGCATAGCCTTTGATCGAATTGAGAAAGGAAGCTTTGCCAACGTGCTAGCCTATCAGTGAGGATAGATTTTTCAAGGAGGAACTTGATAGGATTCATGCGGGCGATAAGGTGAACCTCGTGAGCAAGAAAGTAGTGCTTCAGTTTCTGCACTACCCAAACGAGTGCGTCACATGTTTTCTCCATCTGTGTACCTCTGCTCACAGGGGTTGAGAAGTTTGAACAAGTAGTAAGCTGCCCTCTCCTTGCCTTCTTCATCCACTTATGCAAGGACAGCTCCTACATAGTCTTTCAGGACATATACATAGAGAATTAGAGGTTTGCCTGAAGTCAGTGGCCTCAGAACATGAGGATTAGCCAAATACTCCTTTCAATCTATCAAAGGCGGCCTTACACTTCTCGTCCCAATGGAATTTGACTTTCAGCTTAGTGAGGTCATAGAAGGGTCTACACCTCTGCGAGTGTTGGAGAAACAAACTGGCTGTAATCACGGGGTTGTGCGCCCCTCTGAGACACAAAAGAGCATGTGATATATAGAATGAAGGAATGTGATCGCCACCAAGATGATTGCCTCAAAATACTCCTAAATAAGGGCTAATCAACTTGGAAAAGGAAAGAGAAGGCCACTTACCTGTTTAACGCGTCGCCGATGTGCAACGCGATAACAACCTTGTCGCGACCGCCTGATCAGACGCGATATGGATGTCGCGACGGGTCCCTCGACTCCTTCTCAACAGTGCGGGAGATGGATGGCGGACCTCCTTCCTCCTCTTCTCAGCCGGTCAAAGAGGAAGAGCTTCCTCGCTTGTTCTTTGTTCCAAGTACCTGCCAAGTCATGAAAATGAAAGGGGAACCCAATTAGACATTCAAACAAGTGTAGCATCCACAATATATGAAAGAGCATGTAGAGAGCATGGTGAGTGCGTACCGGGTGTTTTGGAAACCCCTTTTGAGTATAGGAAAACTAGGAGGGAATATGCATGGGAGAAATCATGGAAGAGGAGAGGGAGGAACCCTAACTAGCATGTATGCATGTGCAAATGTGGAAAAAGAAACTAAAAATCAAAACTAAACAAATACTGCCCCGTTCGATGTGATTCTAGTTGGAGGTCGGAGAGGAGGATGTCATGAACAAATTTCATGAATACATCTTGAAGAGATATGGCCTGTTTGGGCTGTGGAAGAGACGATAATCGCGCATGTGCAGATCTCGATATGAGAGAGACAGTGAAGACGAATCTACTGTAACTTTTCGCACAAGCCACCAATCGATGTGATTCCGCTTCTAGGATGAAGAAGGCTCTATGGAGAGCAACTTTGATGAAGAAACCTCGAAGAGATCTGGCCTGGTTTTGATCTCCACAAGCCGTGCAAGTACTGCTGGTCCTGGAGCGATATGAGAGGAGAAGGAAAATGGGAAGAATAGCTTCTCCTCTGCGTTGGGGACGATGGGACCTCGTGGGCAGAGCCCCAGGGACCTCTCCTCGTAGTGGTAGCCTTCCTCTATCCCTTAGAGAGTCCTAGGATGTGTTCAAGAGAGAGATAGAGTCCAATCCCGATTAGAGAGAGAGTCCAAGTTGCGGGGTGTTCTAGAGTCTATCTAGAGTTTGGATGGACTTGGGGGCTCCCTAGGGATGAGGATAGGAGGTTTAGGTCGTAATCCAACTCAAAAGGACTTTAGATAGGCTCTAAGATGGAAGGAGAAGCCGAAAATCACGTAAAAATGTGTTTACGTGCATGGCGCTGTCGCGTCGGATCGTGGGGCCGCGTTCTTGTCGCGTCCATGCATCGGGTCGCGACTATAAGACAGTTCGCGTAGGTCCCACAAAACGGGCCATAACTCTCTCCACAGAAATCGGATTGATACGCTGTTTGTTGCGTTGGATTCTAGACTCAGCGGGCTACAAAAGGATAGTATGATTTTCCATATTTCAATTATAAATGTGGAAGTTATGAGCTCTCAAAGTGAAGGCATGTTCACAGGATTGGGTAGATTGCACAGTTTTGATGTTTCAAGTGGATCTTGGCCATGGGCTTGAGAATGGACTTGAAATTAGGGTAAATGGGCTCATGATGGGTCAGAGAAGGACTGCAAAGTAATGATCAATTTGGGACATCAATGATATGAACAAGAATGTGCCCAACTTATAGGTCGAAAACGGGTGTCTACAGATTGCCCCTCCTTGATGCCCGCTTTGCAAGGGAGTGAAGCGGAAAGAGAGCGAAGTGTAATGAAATGAAATGGAGCGGGGATGAAGAAGAGTGGACTGAAAAGTGGGAATCAAAGTAAAGAGACACCCGTCACAACCAATAAGCGATAGAAATTCTCTGGAAGACTCTAAACTAACCTCAAGGAAGAGCAAGCATGGACGGCTCCTGTCTGGAACGACAAAAAGGAAAGCAAAAGAAGGATGATCAACCTCTTGGTTAAGAGGTACCCTAGCCGATTGGCCTGCAGGTTTTCATTTGGGAGGACATGGCATGCCAGGCGGGTCACGATGACTCAAGGCCTAGGAGAGGTTTCGCACCAAGACGAATCAGGGGGAATATTTAAGTGATTTGGATGAATGGAGGGAGTAATTCCAAACAGAAGTCATACTGACCAACTAGACCAAGGGACTAGTTCAAGAAGACCTTTAAATTGTGAGTGGAATAGGATTTCTTGTTCAAGAAACTTAAGCATGATTGACCATCACCAGGAAGCAACATTGACAAATCATGAGGCATGAAGCTCAAAGTCCTACATGATGCATGCTGGCTAAAATAAAAGAAATCATCAAATCAATTATGCAAAGAAAGGAGAAATAGAAAATACTCCAGGATAATATTGCTAAGCTGAATAATAATGGGTCAAGAACTACCTGCAACCGCAGTTGTAGGCCTGAATCCATCGTTCCCAACTTATTTAACTCAACGACCTATCTAGCGATTAGCAATGTGCCCTAGATCATCCTGTTTTTGTTGAAGGGAACTCAGATCCCAAAACACATTGAAAACCAGCCGGTCTTTGAGATAATATAGTAGCATAAGTACCATATAGTATGCAAGGGAGAAAAGGTTAGGGATAATTACCTGAACTTACCTGCGGAGCGCAGAACTCGCCATTTTTATTTTGCTTTTTCTGATTTTTTTTTTTGTTTTTATTTTTTATGTAAATGAAACTAATCAAACACTAAACAAGCTAACAACATAGCATAAACAACTCAGTCATCCACATGATTGAAACAAAGCACTGAAGAACCGCTAGGTTCATACATAGAGAGTCCTCTCATGGGGCCACTGAGGGAGAATATGTATGGGACTTGGGAAGGACTTGGTGGGATAATGAGTTTGAAATTCAAATCAGGGTGGAACTGAGGAGGAGAGACATATCGTAAAGATGATGTGAGCAAGACTTAGGCAAAAGTAATGAAGAAATGTGAGATCTGAGCGATCAATGCTTGGGAGCCAATGTACCTGCACACTTAGCATGTATGATTAGATCTGCTTATTTTTGTTATTTTTAGTTTGAAAACATTTGATTTTTTTTAGTTTTGAAATTATCTGATTTTTTTTATATTTTTGGCAATATCAAATTTTTGGATTTTTTGAAATATTGATATTTTTATTTTTGGTAATATTTGATTATTTTTTATTATTTTTGGCAATATTTAATTTTTGGATTTTTTGTATATTTAATTTTTTTTTAGATTTTGAATAACGCCTAAAGCCAACGTTAGCCCTTGCTAAAAAGATACATGAGACGGAAGATACTCACCCTTGCTACTACAGCACTAAAGTAAGATCAAACTACTAGCAAGGGTCCCCATTCATTCCCCTTTCATTAAAGACCACCAAAAGGTCGGATGTGCATTAAGATGGTGGCGTCCTGTACATGGTTGCCCCTAGCTTGCAGTGCACTACAAAGGCCATACCCGGGAGACGACCCAGCCTTATAGAGAGAAAGAGAAGAAAGTTTGGGGATAAGTCTAGGGCAAGCTTTAAGGGACAAGTTAGGCTTAGCTTCATTCCACAGCATACCTCTTAGAGATTCAGTCTGTTGAGGAGGGACTTTTGGTCACTTTATTGTGCCTGTTTCTTGTTTGGGGCATGCGTACGACCGGGCTCAAGGGCGTCCCGCGGGGAACTGTACTGCCACTCTTTGCCATGCCCCTATTCCTCAATTTCCCTTCATTTGTCCTTCTTTTTTTTATTTTGCTTTTCTTTTGCAGGCTTGATTGACCGTCCCTATTTGAGATTTCCTCTCATCAAGGTGTGCTTAGGTCGTCGCCTCGCTAAAGTCTTTTTTTTGCTTTACACTTCGACCGAGTAAAGAAGAGACAACTTTTGCACTACCTAGGTATGGCCTAAATAGCAGTGATGTTTGCTAGAGGAGCCGACTAAGGTTGCCATGTGAGTGTGTGGTGATCCTTGCTTAAAGTGACTTTTAATGATAGGGGAAGGGATATCAGACTCCTAGCACGGAGTAATCTCTAGCTTGAGTGTTGCAGAAGCAAAAAACCTAAGACTGACTCAACCACTCTAGTTGTGAACTGAGATGACTCTCTTTGATGCTCTTGATGTTAAAACAAATATTTACATGGTTATTTGGTGCTCATTGCGACTCCCTTTTTTGAAAGAATGACCTGCACTATTCTTTGAACTTTGATTTTGGTGGATTTTAATTAGCTCATTTGTAGGAAAGGTAGGGATGGCAAGAATTGGAGCCAACTCAACACAAACAAGAGGGAGACATGACGCTACATGAATATGAGGGATAAGAACCCTCGAACAAAGGATTTACAAGGGAGGAGAAGAATGTTAGTGAGGACTGAAACCTCGGAAACAATGCGAAAAAGTTAGGACCCCGAATAGGGAGTGAGGGAGGAATCGGGTTAGGCCCGAGATCAGGAGGAGTCGGAGGAATGAATTGTTTGATAGAGGGTGGAGGATCTGGAGGATCAGAAGAATGGAAGGAGGGGAATCAGATGCTCCTGGAGAGTGTGGACCTGACCTATAATTAGGAGGCTCTGGTGGAAGAGGAAAAGGGGAACCTGTTGGCCCTTTTGGTACGGCAGCAAGCTAACCTAGAGGGGGGGTGAATAGGTTTTTCTGAAATCTGAAATAGAATCTTAAACACACAAATTAACACTTGAAGGTTTGGTTAGTTTAGTGTGATAAAGAGTAGCAGTGCGGAAGCAAATAAACAATCACACAAATAACACAAGAGATTTATCCTGGTTCGGCCCTTCCCACATGGAAGTCCTACGTCCAGTCCCCAAGCAACTTCTTGGGATTTCACTAACCAAGGGTACAGTCCCCCTTAAGGACACTACAACACCCAGCACCCAGCTGGTCTTCTTCTCTTTCCCGGGCAAGAAGGCAGCCCACTTCTCTTACAGGTAAAGAAGCCAACCTCCTGGTACAAACCCCAGTGCGGTTCTGCTAGACACTAACCCCTAGCTAGGTTAACAACTGTATACAGTCCTACAGCCGGACAAGGATCTTTCTTAGAAAAGAAAGAACAAAGCTGAGAGTTGGAACAAATAAAAACCAACCAAAAGAACTCTCAGCAAAAGACTCTCTCCCCCAGATTACAAGATGCACACAGAGAGAGAGAGAAGAGAGGAGAAGGAGCTTGAATGCTTCAGTGCTTCAGATGCTTGAACACTTCTTCTTGGGCTCAGGCTCTTTCTCTCTTTTCCTTTGAGTGTATGTGGAGTTGAGGTTCTTCCCGGATGTACACTCTTGAAAAATCTTCAGGAAAGCTCATACTTCTTCTTCAGCCTTGCTTCATCTTTTATATGAGCAATTTGAATAAATCCGTTGGAGTTCTAGCCGTTGCTCATCTTCTCTTCTTCTGATAATTTGTGGTCTACGAGGTCTGCAAGCATAGAAAAAAGTGTTTAGATAAAAGAGTGTTTCTGTCAAAAAGGCTCATACCTTTATGTTCCTGATGCCACCCAGAAGTGGTAAGTAATCCCCTTTTTGTTGGCAGGAAAGAAAAGATTTAGAGAGATAAGCAAAAAGATCTCCTGTCAGAAAGATAGAGGATTACGCAAATCAAGAATATTTGACTTTTTTCACTAGATGCCAAAAAATATTTTGAAATATAAAATAATCTATGTTTAAGTGAAATCCATATTTTACAAAGGAATCGATGTGAGAGCAAATCCTTATGAGAGATACAAAGGAATCCATGTGAGAGTTACAAAGGAATCCATATGAGAGTTACAAAGGAATCCTTAGAGTTACAAAGGAATCCTTATGAGAGTTACAAAGGAATCCATGTGAGAGTTACAAAGGAATCCTTATGAGAGTTACAAAGGAATCCATGTGAGAGTTACAAAGGAATCCATGTGAGAGTTACAAAGGAATCTTATGAGAGTTACAAAGGATCCATGTGAGAGTTACAAGGAATCATGTGAGAGTTACAAAGGAATCCTTATGAGAGTTACAAAGGAATCCATGTGAGAGTTGCAAAGGAATCCATGTGAGAGTTACAAAGAATCCTTATGAGAGTTACAAAGGAATCCTTATGAGAGTCTGTGTGGGTTACAAAGGATCGTTGAGAATCTGTGTGGGTTACAAAGGATCGTTATGAGAAGTCTGTGTGGGTTACAAAGGAATCATTATGAGAAGTCTGTGTGAGTTACAAAGAATCGTTATGAGTTACAAAGAGTCTGTGTGAGTACAAAGGAATCCTTATGAGTTACAAAGGAGTCTGTGTGAGTTACAAAGGAATCCTTATGAGTTACAATGAGTCTGTGTGGTAATTGTGTGGTAATCTGTGTGATAAGTGTGGTAATCTGTGTGGTCTGTGTGGTAATCTGTGTGTAATCTGTGTGATAACTGTGTGGTAATCTGTGTGGTAATCTGTTGATAATCTGTGTGGTAATCTGTGTGGTAATCTGTGTGGTAATCTGTGTGATAATCTGTGTGGTAATCTGTGTGGAAATCTGTGTGGTAATCTGTGTGGAATCTGTGTGATATCTGTGTGGTAATCTGTGGGTAATCTGTGTGATAATTTGTGTGGTAATCTGTGTGGTAATCTGTGTGGTATCTGTGTGGTATTTGTGTGATAATCTGTGTGGTAATCTGTGTGGTAGTGGGTACAAAGGAATCCTTATGAGAGTCACTTATCAAATCGTTATGAGACCAAATCGATGTGGCACTTTGAACTGAAATCCATATATATTGAATGGAATCCATTTATCTGTTTAGTGCAAATCATTACAAAATAATGTCATAAAATTATATTTATTAGAAAATCATGATATTTAATTTATTATTAGAAAATCATGGTATTAAATATATTTAATATTCAATTAATCATGTAAATTTATATTTATTAAGAAAAACATGATATTAAATATTTTTAATAATAATTAATTAAACATAAATTTTATTATCACCAAAATAAAAGGGTAAAATATAGGAGTGGTTCAACAATCTCCCTCTTTTTGGTGATGACAAATTTTATGAAATTTTCGCACAAAAATACGTAAAGCATAGAAAATACAGAAAATTCAAAGATAATGCATACCATGCATACTCTCCCCCTTTTTGTCACAAACCAAAAGGAAGGTTCTTACCATTGCATTCTCTCCCCTTTGTGAAAGAAATTCTTACCATTGAGGGGTTCAACAATGATTGACATAAATGAATAACTCCCCCTTAATCTTTGCTCCCCCTGAATGAGAGATTCTACCTGAATGAAACTTGTAAATAATTGTTAGTAATATTAATTTTAAAAATAAATTAATGACTACTCCCTCTTCAGATATGAGATGGATGAAGAGCTGGCAGTCACCAGTTCCTTGAGCATCCTTTGTTCCTGATGCTCCAAGGCCATCCTGCAAATAAACTACTCTGAAGTAGGTACCCAAATCTTTTTGGGTCCTTGATGGTTAGATGCATGAAAATAACCTTTAGAATCCAAACTAAGTGCTTAGTTGTGCAGGTGTTCACAGTGTGTCCTAGTTTATTGCAATGAGAGCAGCAATGAATATAATTTGTTTTGCAGTTCTTATTGCCTTTGTGATGCATGATTTGAACATAATTTTTAGAAACATTTTTCTTTTGATAAAACTTGGTTGTTTCAGGTTGCTTTTTCTGAGGCATTTTGGTTTCTTTTACAAATTTTGGTAAAGGATATTTTCCTGAGTTTATTACTTGTTTTCCTTTTTCTGGAGGTGTATAACCAAGCCCTTGTTTGTTATTTCCTATTTTGATCCGTTTAAGCATAGGGCTAAAGATGTTTTTCCTTTACTTAATTTTCCAACTGATTCTTTTAAATACAGATTTTCTTTAGTTAGAGTTTTTAATTTTTCTTCTAACTCTAATTTTTCATTCTCCTTATTTTTAAATATTCATTCAAAAGATAAATGTTATCTTTACTATCCTTTAATTGTTTTTCTAGTTGCTCCAATTCGGATTTAAGATCAGAATTGATGTTTTCTAAGCAAATAGTGTTGTTTTTCAGATTCTTTAATTCTTTTACAACATTTTATGTTTTTCATATAGTTCATTAAATACTTCTTCTAAGTCTTCAGATTCTGATCCTGAATATATGCAAGAATCAAAAGATAAGTTAGGATGTACCTCATCTAGTCCTACCATGAGGCTAGATTTACCTGCTCTTTCTCTGATTCTGAGCATGTGGTCTCTTCATTTTCCCAAGCAGCTGCCATGGCTCTTCTTTTAAATTTCTTGTGCTGCTTCTTGGGTTTCTCAGTTTGACCAGTCTTCTTGAGTCTTGGACAATCCGGTCTTAGATGTCCAGGTTTTCTGCATTCATAGCAGACTGGTTCTTTTTCTTTTCTCTCTTTCTTTGAATCCTTCTTGATCCATTTTTCTTCTTCTTGAAAATTTTCTGAAGCTTGGACAGAACTTCATCTACGTCACTATCTTCAGAATCTGCATTTTTGGAGCTAGAAGAAGAAGTGGAAGGAGCAGCTACAACCTTAAGAGCATTAGTACATTTCTTCTTAGATGAGCTTTCAGACAATCGCTCCATATTTATTTCATGTGCCATGAGAGAACCTATTAAATTATCAATTGACAATTTGGTTAAATCATGGGCTCTTCAATAGCAGTTACTTTAGGTGTCCACGAAATAGTTAAGGACCTAAGTATTTTTCTAACGGTTTCTTCATTGGAAAGAGTTTTACCAAGAGAATTTAAGCCTACTACTATGCTTGAAAATCTATTATACATAGTAGTAATGTTTTCGCTTGGAAGCATTTTAAATTGTTCATATTGTGAAACAAGAATATCTATTCTAGTTTGTTTCACTTTATCCGTCCTTCATAAGTTATCTGCAGTTTATCCCAATTTCTTTAGCAGATTTGCATGCAGACACTCTACTAAATTCTCTTTTGGATAAGGCACAACATAAGTAGTTCTTAGCTTTAAAGTTTAAAGATAATTTACTTTTATCAGCAGGTGTAATGGCAGTAGTGCCTTCAATAGGAACAATAACAAAATCACCTACCTCAATTACCTGCCACAGATCAAAGTCTGTGCTCGAATGAAGCATTCCATTCTCATTTTCCAGTATTGATAATCTTCTCCGTCAAGAATGGAGGTCTGGTGACTGATTGACCTTCAGCATATCCTTGAGCTGCCATAGATCTTTGCTCTAAGATCGTTGGATCTTCTTTGAATGATCAGAGACCCGCTCTGATACCACTTGTTGGCCCTTTTGGTACGGCAACAAGCTAACCTAGAGGGGGGGTGAATAGGTTTTTCTGAAATCTGAAATAGAATCTTAAACACAGAAATTAACACTTAAAGGTTTGGTTAGTTTAGTGTGATAAAGAGTAGCAGTGCGGAAGCAAATAAACATCACACAAATAACACAAGAGATTTATCCTGGTTCGGCCCTTCCCACATGGAAGTCCTACGTCCAGTCCCCAAGCAACTTCTTGGGATTTCACTAACCAAGGGTACAGTCCCCCTTAAGGACACTACAACACCCAGCACCCCAGCTGGTCTTCTTCTCTTTCCCGGGCAAGAAAGCAGCCCACTTCTCTTACAGGTAAAGAAGCCAACCTCCTGGTACAAACCCCAGTGCGGTTCTGCTAGACACTAACCCCTAGCTAGGTTAACAACTGTATACAGTCCTACAGCCGGACAAGGATCTTTCTTAGAAAAGAAAGAACAAAGCTGAGAGTTGGAACAAATAAAAACCAACCAAAAGAACTCTCAGCAAAAGACTCTCTCCCCCAGATTACAAGATGCACACAGAGAGAGAGAGAAGAGAGGAGAAGGAGCTTGAATGCTTCAGTGCTTCAGATGCTTGAACACTTCTTCTTGGGCTCAGACTCTTTCTCTCTTTTCCTTTGAGTGTATGTGGAGTTGAGGTTCTTCCCGGATGTACACTCTTGAAAAATCTTCAGGAAAGCTCATACTTCTTCTTCAGCCTTGCTTCATCTTTTATATGAGCAATTTGAATAAATCCGTTGGAGTTCTAGCCGTTGCTCATCTTCTCTTTCTTCTGATAATTGTGGTCTACGAGGTCTGCAAGCATAGAAAAAAGTGTTTAGATAAAAGAGTGTTTCTGTCAAAAAGGCTCATACCTTTATGTTTCCTGATGCCACCCAGAAGTGGTAAGTAATCCCCTTTTTGTTGGCAGGAAAGAAAAGATTTAGAGAGATAAGCAAAAAGATCTCCTGTCAGAAAGATAGAGGATTACGCAAATCAAGAATATTTGACTTTTTCACTAGATGCCAAAAAATATTTTGAAATATAAAATAAATCTATGTTTAAGTGAAATCCATATTTTACAAAGGAATCGATGTGAGAGCAAATCCTTATGAGAGATACAAAGGAATCCATGTGAGAGTTACAAAGGAATCCATATGAGAGTTACAAAGGAATCCTTATGAGAGTTACAAAGGAATCCTTATGAGAGTTACAAAGGAATCCATGTGAGAGTTACAAAGGAATCCTTATGAGAGTTACAAAGGAATCCATGTGAGAGTTACAAAGGAATCCATGTGAGAGTTACAAAGGAATCCTTATGAGAGTTACAAAGGAATCCATGTGAGAGTTACAAAGGAATCCATGTGAGAGTTACAAAGGAATCCTTATGAGAGTTACAAAGGAATCCATGCGAGAGTTGCAAAGGAATCCATGTGAGAGTTACAAAGAATCCTTATGAGAGTTACAAAGGAATCCTTATGAGAGTCTGTGTGGGTTACAAAGGAATCGTTATGAGAAGTCTGTGTGGGTACAAAGGAATCGTTATGAGAAGTCTGTGTGGGTTATAAAGGAATCGTTATGAGAAGTCTGTGTGAGTTACAAAGAATCGTTATGAGTACAAAGGAGTCTGTGTAAGTACAAAGGAATCCTTATGAGTTACAAAGGAGTCTGTGTGAGTTACAAAGGAATCCTTATGAGTTACAAATGAGTCTGTGTGGTAATCTGTGTGGTAATCTTGTGTGGTAATCTGTGTGGAAATCTGTGTGGTAATCTGTGTGGTAATCTGTGTGGTAATCTGTATGATAATCTGTGTGTAATCTGTGTGGTAATCTGTGTGATAATCTGTGTGGTAATCTGTGTGGTAATCTGTGTGGTAATCTGTGTGATAATCTGTGTGGTAATCTGTGTGGAAATCTGTGTGGTAATCTGTGTGGTAATGTGTGTGATAATCTGTGTGGTAATCTGTGTGGTAATCTGTGTGATAATCTGTGTGGTAATCTGTGTGGTAATCTGTGTGGTAATCTGTGTGGTAATCTGTGTGATAATCTGTGTGGTAATCTTTGTGGTAATCTGTGTGGTACAAAGGAATCCTTATGAGAGTCACTTATCAAATCGTTATGAGACCAATCGATGTGGCACTTTGAACTGAAATCCATATATATATTGAATGGAATCCATTTATCTGTTTAGTGCAAATCATTACAGAATAATGTCATAAAATTATATTTATTAGAAAATCATGATATTTAATTTATTATTAGAAAATCATGGTATTAAATATATTTAATATTCAATTAATCATGTAAATTTATATTTATTAAGAAAAATATGATATTAAATATTTTAATAATAATTAATTAAACATAAATTTTATTATCACCAAAATAAAAGGGTAAAATATAGGAGTGGTTCAACAGAACCCTGAGCACTAGGAAGGAAGTTAGGTGACCCAGGTGGATATGGAGAGAGAGCCTGGGTACCCCGAGGGTGATCGGGTGGCTCAGGAGGAAGAGATAAGTGAGGGTCCAAAGACCCTAAAGGAGTAGGAGGGGAATAATGCGGCACCCGTCCAGAATTGGGAGATCGGGCGCCTCCTCTGGGAACCAGATTGACCAAAATGAGTAGTATTGAAAGATCAAGGTCAGGAGATGACAAGATAGGGAGATCGATATTTTTCTTGAAGATTTTCAATCTTGATCTCAACCTCCTTTGCTTCTTGGCAGATTTCTTCTTGTGACGCCACAACTTCTTTGCTCTCACAGACATATACAACGGTTTCATCTTGACATGTCTTCTTAAATAGCGGGACCAGGCAGCAGATGGCCTCGCTCTTCTCTGCAGCCACATGGCTCTCTCCTCAATTGCCATAGTTTTCGTATGTTACTTGCCCCTTGGCTATCATTTGTATACCCAACCTTTACAGATACCCATGAGGAAATGCCATAAATTAGCTTTTTCATGTGGATGGTGCAGACCCATGGGAACTTGATGCGTGGTACCCTAAGCTTGAGATTTGGCACATTGGCTTGACAGTCTGGCATGAAAACCAACTCCCTTGACAGTTGAAGAGGGGAGGCTTCTGGGAGTGTGATGGGTGGCACTAGCACGGCCAACTGACTAACAAGCTGAGGCAAATTGCAAAGGACTCTTGGCAAAACCTTGAGTGTTCTTGGTGACATAGCAATGTGCCCCTGGTTAGGTTGAAACATGGCAAGGAGGGCTTTGGACGCTTTAGGCAGCGTGACTTCTTGCCCCTTGAGTGACAGCTGATTCATGATGGCCTTAGCAGCCGCGTGAGATAGCACGACGTTTGTAGAGAACCCCTTCTCTCGACCAGCCATATGCAAAATAACTGAGCGAGGAGTGATGTTGGCATTAATGGTAGCATCTCCAATGAGCAGTGTAACGGCTACCGCCTTGCTTTGGAAGTGGCTGGCACTAGTGCTTGAGAACTTTTCTTGACCATCATCTCATGAGGGGACGAAAGCGCATCCTTCCCAAATGTTCCCGAGATAAGGACATAGACCGGCGTGCGGCTGATGTAGTTGTGAGGGTCGAAATGCATAACCGGGACTGGGCTAGCTTTGCTCAAATTGCCTTTCTCACTGGAGTAGATTCACGACATGCCTCTGGTGGTTCACACCCACTGCGTTGGGAGGTGATGGTGATGGGATGTATGGTGGCTATGGAGGGTTTGTCGGATGCGAAGAGTTTAGCGTGAGGTGATTGGATGGTGGCAAGATAGGCTCGTGCAGAGAGAGTCCTTCTTCCAACTCAAAGGCTGAGTCAGCCTTAAGCTCAGGAGTAGGAGCCTCTTGCTCTGGCTCAGAGGTGAGCGGAGCTTGCTCAAGCCTTCGTGCTGTGGTGGTGGCCTGCTCAGGTGTAAGTGGTTGTGGGGTGGGGATGGTAGCGAGGGGTAAAGATGGAGGGTTTATATGAGGCAAGGGATCAATGGTTTGTGGCATTAGGGAAGACGACCATGGCACAATGTGGCATCATGGGTAGGCGTGGTGGTGATAGCCTGAGCAGAGATTGGTGGAGGAGGCTGTTGAGGTGGTGACGGAGCGGATGATGCACTTGGAGGGTAGGTAAAGAACGTCTCTGGCCTTGAGCTGCTGGGGAGGGTGATTGCCTTGATACTTGTGCTAGCTGTCCTGGTTGCACTGCTGGCTGCTCGGGTGGCTGTGCCGCTGCCTGTGATGGGGAGGACTGCTGCCCCTGGTCTTGTGCTTTTCTCTTCTCTTGACAATGCAAGATGAGCCTGTGCATTTCAGACCAATTTATCTTCTGCTCTAGATCCAGATGACATATTACATCCCGGAATTCACAGCAGTTTGCAACTGTATGCCCTGGATGGCGATGGTATGGGTAAAATTCTGATTAGTCCACTGTCATGTCCCAGCTTGGCTTTTCTGGAGGGAGTTGCAATGCATTAATGGACATCAGGGCCGTGAAAACATCAGAGAGGGACTCAGGCAACAGATGATAATGGGTTCGCTTTGGGCCAACTGAATGCCGTGATGGCGCGGTGTGTATGTGCAGGGTGCTGCGGTATGGACGAGGTGGTGTTCTTGTGGAAGCGGGGTGAGTTGGCTATATGAAGGTGGAGGTTCAGGGTGGTTAGTGGAGTGGGTAGGCGTGGGGTGGTAGATGGTATCACTTGGGCCTGGGTTTGGACTCTCTCATAAGTGGCCCCTTGAAATGAAGAATTCGGTTGTTGTGCCTCAAACATGGATGGCATGGGGAGTCAATGAGTTGGGTTTTGATAAAGCAAGCACGACTGTATAATTGTTGCATGGATGTGATGTCGTTCATAGCCAAAATGTAGCGGCACACGGGTGTTGCATTAGCAATGATAAGCTTGATTTTCTCCCCTTCGGGATGTGCATCTGGACATGCGCGGACATCTGACGCCACCGTCGGGCGTAAGTTGCAAATTCTTCATCAGGCTTCATCTGCTCAGCCACTAGATAGGCCATTGAATACTTGGGCCTGGCCCAGTCTTGATATTGTTGTATGAATCTAGCCTTGACGACTTCAAAACTCTCAACTTCATTGGGAGTCAGGGAATAAAACCACTCTAGAGCGGGGCCCATCCAACGACCGCCTAATGAGGTAAGCCAATAGGCGGCGATCATGATGGTAGGACACCGAGTCATAGAGGAACTCCTTCAGATGGATGTAAGGGTCTCCAGCTCCATTATATTTATGATAAACATGGAGCTGAGAGAGTGAAGGGATCTGGAGACCATGGAAATCGGGAGTGTATCATTGAAGGAGGGTTTGGGATTTAACTGCCTCCGCAAGTCACTAAGCTCTCGCTTCATGGACTCGAACTCGGATTGGAAGTTCTGAGCCGAGGTAGTAGATTGAATAGCGAGGGCCAGCCTGGGAAGGAGAGCGGAGTCGAGAGTCAAGGTCCGAACCAGATTGAGTATAATGGGCCGGTGTGATGATGTGGGGCCGAACAAAAGGATGGCCCGATCCAGGAGTGACAATGTGAGTGGATCTAGAATGAGTAGGATAATGTGGGCCTGTTGGGCCCATCATAGAAGAAGACCGTGGAACAAAGGTGGACAACAGCTCCTGGGCCTGGTCAGGGCCCATTTCAAGCAGGAGGCGCTCCAATTCAGTGGCCTCATTAGAAGAGGATGGTGACGGAACAGATTGGGAACGGGCACTCTCATCGGCCGATGGCCCTGGACTGGGCCGAATTTGAATAGACTCATGAGACAAGAGGTCTACATGAGGAGGAGAGGTTGGAGGATAGGTGAAGTGCAAAGGAGCCATGAGAAGATGAGAAATGGGGGAATTAAAAAGGATACACTAAAATACAAATAAGGGTACAACAACAGTTACAATCACAGAAGAGGGGACGAGAGAAGGGAATTCTCAAGCAAACACCCAAGTTAACATGATATGCGTCGTGATTTTAGGGTTATCACTTAGCCTTTTAATGGATTTATTAAGTTGAATTACACTCGGCTAAAGAGGGACTTAATGGATGTGTACTCAAGTACTTCGGGATGACTAAGGGGGGACACAACTCACGCGTGAGACGGCCTGAACTATGGGCAAAACGGGTACAACCAGCCCGGAAAACCGCAATGTGCGTACGGCCACAGGGACTTACGGAGGCCCTCAGTAGGTAGCCCTGGTCAGCCCACGAGTGCTCGCAGGTGAGAGGGCCCACTCTACCAAGGAGGAAGACCTAGTCTACGCGAGACAGAAGTGTATGCATGAGCCTAGGTGCACCGTGGTGCATGCAATGTCTAACCTAAACTAACAAACAACAGCCTAGAGGTCTCTACTGAAGTCGCGATGACCAGTCCGGCGCGACCTTATCGCGACCGACAGATCGGCCGCGATAGTCTCGGGTTGTAGAAAAGTCTAAACCGCAACAAACAGAAGGCAAACAGGCTATCCTGAGTGCAATACAACATGAAAATAACTAAATAGAAAATGAAGACTACCTAACAAACAGAAACTGAAGCATGGAACGAAAGCAGGACCAACCAAAATGTACCTGATATCGCGTCCTCCAAGTCCACCGCGACAAGGTCGCGCTCTCCCGATCCGTCGCGACAAGGTCCGAAAGCAACAGATGGAATAAAATGAAAAACCCGATCCTAAGATGATTCTAACACTTCAAAAAAAAAACAAAAAGGCAGGTAAATGGCAGAGCAAACAAGGTTTGGCAATGGAGGTCCCACCGTGATCGCCAAAAGGTGTAATCACGGGGTTGTGCGCCCCTCTGAGAAACAAAAGAGCATGCGATATATATAGAATGAAGGAATGTGATCGCCACCAAGATGATTGCCTAAAAATACTCCTAAAGCATGGGCTAATCAACTTGGAAAAGGAAAGAGAAGGCCACTTACCTGTTAACGCGTCGCCGATGTGCAACGCGATAACAACCTTGTCGCGACCGCCTGATTAGACGCGATATGGATGTCACGACCGGGTCCCTCGATGCCTTCTCAACAGTGCGGGAGATGGATGGCGGACCTCCTTCCTCCTCTTCAGCCAGCCAAAGAGGAAGAGCTTCCTCGCTTGTTCTTTGTTCCAAGTACCTGCCAAGTCATGAAAAATGAAAGGGGAACCCAATTAGACATTCAAACAAGTGTAGCATCCATCATATATGAAGAGCATATAGAGAGCATGGTGAGTGCGTACCGGGTGGTTTTGGAAACCCCTTTTGAGTATAGGAAAACTAGGAGGGAATATGCATAGGGAGAAATCATGGAAGAGGAGAGGGAGGAACCCTAACTAGCATGTATGCATGTGCAAAACATGGAAAAGAAACTAAAAATCAAAACTAAACAAATCTGCCTCGTTGATGTGATTCAGTTGGAGGTCGGAGAGGAGGATGTCGTGAACAACTTTAATGAATACATCTTGAAGAGATCTGGCCTGGTTTGGGCTGTGGAAGAGACGATAATCCCGCATGTGTAGATCACGATATGAGAGAGACAGTGAAGAAGAATCTGCTGTAACTTTTCGCACAAGCCACCATCGATATGATTCCACTTCGAGGATAAAGAAGGCTCTGTGGAGAGCAACTTTGATGATAGGGGTTTAGGTCGTAATCCAACTCAAAAGGACTTTAGATAGGCTCTAGGATGGAAGGAGAGGCTGAAAATCACGTAAAAATGTGTTTACGTGCATGGCGCTGTCGCGTCGGATCGTGGGGCCGCGTTCTTGTCGCGTCCATGCACCAGGTCGCGACTATAAGACAGTCCGCGTAGGTCCCACGAAACGGGCCATAACTCTCTCCACAGAAATAGGATTGACACACCGTTTGTTGCATTGGATTCTAGACTCAGAGGGATACAAAAAGATAGTATGATTTGTTATATTTGGATTAGAAATGAGGAAGTTATGAGCTCTCAAAGTGAAGGCATGTTCCCAAGATTGGGCAGATTGCACAGTTTTGATGTTTCAAGTGGATCTTGGCCATGGGCTTGAGAATGGACTTGAAATTAAGGGTAAATGGGCTCATGATGGGCCAGAGAAGGACTCCAAAGTAATGATCAATTTGGGTCATCAATGATAAAGAAATGTGCCCAACTTATAGGCCGAAAACGGGTGTCTACACCGGCGAATGAATCGCAACCCCTGATTATTCCTCGAACTTCCTTCAAATTTTGGGAGGAGGCATCTCTCTTATCACCTTCGCCTTATTGGGATCAATCTCAATACCCCTCTTGCTCACAATGAACCCTAGGAGTTACCCGATGACACACCAAATACACACTTCTTAGGGTTCATTTTCAATTGGAACTCTCTTGACCTCTGTAGAACCTTAGTCAAAACCCCAGGTGCTCAACCAATGCTTTAGACTTTACCACCAGATCGTCCACATACACCTCAATATAAATGTGAATCATGTCTTGAAAAATGGCCATCATCGCTCTTTGGTAAGTAGCTCCAGCATTCTTAAGTCCAAATGGCATGACTGCGTAGCAATATGTGCCCCAAGGTGTAGTGAATGACGTCTTCTCTTGGTCTTCCTCAGCCAGCCTGATCTGATTGTACCTGAGAAGCCATCCAGAAGGAGGGGTTTCATACCCAACCGTGTTATCTATGAGCACATCGAGGTGAGGCAAGGGGAAATCATCCTTAGGACACGCGTGGTTAAGGTCCCAGAAGTCAATGCACATTGACTCTTCCGTCCTTTTTTATGACTGAGACAATGTTTGCCACCCAATTCGGATAAAGTACGACTCTAATAAACTTGGCTTTGTGGAGCTTGTCGACCTCATTTCATTTTCAAAGCCATCTGAGGGTGGAAACATCTCAACCGCTGCTTAATGGCAACGGACCTCGGCTTAAGTGTAAGATGATGTTCAACAAGCGTGGTGTCCAGTCCTGATATATCTTCGTAGCTCCAAGCAAACATGTCTTTAAATTCTGAGAACCTCAATATTGTCTCCTCTTCAGCTGGTGATAAGTTACTGCTTATAAGGACGGTCCTAGGGTCTTCCTCAGTTCCCAGATTTATCTCCTTGGTAGTTTCTTCTACGGCAGCTGATGGTTCGTCGAATCTTCTGACTCCACTTGCGAACGCGTCAGCCTCATTCTCAAACTCTTCATCCCCTTTCTATTGGGTCATTGTCATCCAAACCCATCATCAATAAATCACAATGATTGCTCATACTCCACATCCGACAACAGCAAAGGCTCTTCAATAAATCCGGAATTGCTAAACATGCCTTGCACCTACGGACTAGATCGGCTAGGAAATGGTGAGGTACTCTCTTATCCTTAGACTTCTTCTTGGATAATACCCCCAGCTTATCACTAAACTGACCTAGACTCTTACTTCAACTACTAGAATCTATAGTAGGAGGTGAAGGAGTAGGAAAAGCAGTAAAAGAAGATCCCTGCGTGGGGGAAGATGGAGGAGGAGGAAAACAGTAAAATAAGGTCCCTGCGTGAAGGGAGGCGGGAGTCCCCTGCGTGGAGGGAAACAGGAGATCGGTCATCAGACGGGGCGGAGTGGCCCGTAGGTTGGGGCGCACTCAGAGGAGAGATAAGAAGTCTCCTCGATGGAGACGATCAAATCCGCCATTTGAAAATTGGCATTTTCTATTTTTTTTTGAGTTATTTGAATTTTTATGGTTTATTAATCATGAAGAGAGGGCGAGGTGAAATCGCCAATCGGAGAGTGGGAAATGAGCGTATGCTCGAGTGGAGGGAGATCATCGGGAAAAGGAGTTGGAGAATGAGCGTCTACTCAAGGGAATGGATAGAGATTGTGAAGTGGGCATTGGTGCCTGAGGAATGCTTAAAGAGATAAAGAGGGCCAAGTAGTGGCCTGGAGGAGATGGGCACGATGCCCAGAGAGAAGAGCCCGCCCCGAGCCTGCCTATAGTAGAACCTTCTTCGAAAGGGATGTTCGCTCCCCTTCATCTGTACATTCATCTGTTGGCTGCCTCTTGCTGGTGACTGATGCCGGCTGCTCGGTATCTGTTGGTGTGAAGAGTTGACTTCATGAGATAGCAATGTCACTCATGTCGAACCAACGATACCATTCTGGTGCAGGGTCGCCCATTTTCCTTGTTTCTGGGATCTGAGATTTTCCATGCCTTGTATGTAGCTAGGAGGTAATATGACGTGATGGTTCAGAAGTGATGACTGAGGTTTTGTTCATCTCCTGGATGCAGCGGCCCCTTCTTGAAATGATGGTAGAGGGACCATGTGAGTGGTTGCTTATCAGTTGATACTGCTCTCTGCCTGCCTAGATTATATCGCAGTCCTGCCCTGGTCTTGACTTGCTGTCCTGTACTACCCTAGTTCTACCTTGTAAGTGTACACCCAGTTCTTTGCCTGGCTAGTCCCCATCTTTAACATAATTTGCCAGTCCTTCTCTGTCATGATCTTGCTCCTCTTTATTGCATTGGTGATGGGTCGTTGGGGTTGAATGTATTGGGCTTTGTGATATGCCGTACATATCTAGCACTGACATGAGCGGTGATTGCTCGGCCATATGGAAGGGACAGAATTATCAGTCATGGCGTCCACTTCCAAAACTGTTGGTTTACTGGCGACTTTGGACCCGTCCCTTGTATGGGAATTTGAGGCACTGGTGAATAGTTGAGGTGACGGTGCCAAGTGCTTGAATGAATGGCCTGCCCAATATCATGCGGAAGCTCGGGTCATGTCTAGAATATGGAAATCTATCTCAGTAATGGACGGACCTAGCCCTACCTTCAAGGCGACCAATCCTTTTGGCGGCCTACTAGTGTTGTCGTAGGTCGTGACAGTGATGGAGGAGGGTCGGACTGACTGCAATGTGATCCCACACAAAGTTAACGTGGCAAAGACACGACATTGATTGAAGCCCCAGTGTACACCAAGCATTGAGTCACGCGGGTTCCATTGATATTGACTGTTAAGCATAAGGCATACCGTTGAGATTCCAAGGTGCTAGCTCATGTTCGTTGAATTCTATCATCGGATGCCAACTTGTGGGGGTTAGGACTGTGCTAATTTGATTCACTGGAAGGTCTTCATTCACCATAACCTTTTGTAAATAGTGCATGAGGGCTTCTTGATGTACCAGCGACCTCTTGATCACTTCTAAAATGAAATTCAGGCCGGCATTTGTCCAGGTGCTTGAGCAGATCATACTGAGTCCCAGGGATGGACTCTTCAGCTGGGACTTCTTCCTCTTGGGCTGCCTGGTCTTGGTGCTGGGGAAAGATTCTATTGAATATGCGCCCACTCCGGAGCACCATAGTTTCCCGGTCTCATCTCCCGCTACATATGATGTGGCTGGCATAGTGGAAGGTGGATGGGGGTGGAGTGTGGGCGTTGAACATTTGGTGTGGCATTTGAATACCCACCGCATTTGGGGGTGGAGTGCGGGTACGTAAGAAGGGAGCTTGGGGGTTAAGGGTGGTAATGGGAGTGGTTGGTGGTGTGTGAAGAATAGGTGGGTTGGATGATGATGGTTGTGAGGTAGTGGCGGTAGGGGATTGGCGTATGAGTGGGCGGTTAGGCTGTGGCGGTATGGTGGTGGTGTTGCGTAGAAAGGGAGTTTGGGGGCTGTGGTGTGGAGGTTACGAGGGGTTGGCGGATGAGTGGTTGGTTGGATGGTTGGCTAGAGAGTGGTGGATGTTGCGCGTTGGTTGTGGGGATGCGGAGAAAGGATGGTAGCGGGTTGGAGGGTGTGGGTGTACGGATAAAGAGACGTAGTGTAATGGTGGATTAGGAGGTGGAGGTAGAGGGTGCTTCCATATGCCTGCCAGACGTTCTTTCATCGCGGGGAGACGTCCTGAGGGCGTTAACTTATTGATTTGGAGCCTGGTGCTCTGGGAGTGGGTTCTATACAATACCCATATTGGGCTGCTGCATGGGTGCCTGGGGCTGGGGTACAAGTTGCTGGGGCTGCTGTGGATTCTGTGTTGCTACTGTGTTGGTCCTGCTTGGGTGGCCTCCTTGTCTTCATCTCAGTGATGTACTTCCTCATCTCCTCCCAATCTATCCCTCCATTATCATTTAGATCATAAATGTAGTCCTTGAAATGGAAGCAAGCCTCTAATGTGTGCCCTGGTCCCCAGTGGAATGCGCAATAGCGCGAGGTATCAACATTGGGAGGCCATTGTAGCCATTCCCTTGGCAAAGTGAGTGCATTGGCAGCCATAAGAGCGTTGAAGATATCAGGGAGTGTTTCGGGCAATGGAGGGTACTGGGCTCTTCTTGGGCTAGGGGGGCGTCTGGGCTACTGAGGGTCGTAATTGCCTGGAGGGGGTACTTGGTTGCATTGTTGAGGGTGTGGGGAGGTGGTGGCTGTTGTTGATATTAAGCAGGAGGCTGACAGGGTACTGAGGCTATGGAGCTTGATGGTACTGGGGGGAGGGGAGCTTGCTGGTATTGAGGTGGAGGCTGTTGGGGTTGTGGAGCTGGGGTCCTAAACACGGGAGGGGAGTTGCTTGGCCTGGACGTCGGTTGTTGCGACTGTTGGTATTGGGGGTGTTCAGGCCTGGGATTGGGTTTACGCAGTAGTAGGGTAGGAGGAGAGTTGGGTTGCCCATGGCACTCACTTGCTCATTCTATATGACCCTTAGTTGTCGGACCGTCAGCTTGGGGAGTACCACTGCACTTCTTGAATGTCCTAGTTTTTGGCTCAACATGGCCATAATAGGGGAGTCCTTCAATGGAGTTTGAATGTAACGGGCACTCTCATATAATTCTTCCATAGTGCTCAGTTTGTTCATGGCCCGGATATGTCTGAATTGTGGTAAGTATTTGCAGTGATCATCTTAACTTGTTCAGACTCGGATAATGGATCCCTCAATCTCTCATCCATTGCTCTCCATCTGTCTGTATATGCAGGAATCATCATCTGCTTCATTTTCTCAGCCATCAAATAGTAATAGATAACGAGGACCACCCGATCCCTGTACCTCTGCAAGAACTTCCTCTGCACAGCTTCAAAATCTTCGGCATCGGAAGTTCTAAAGAATAGAACCACTCTAGGGTGGGACCATCTAGAGATCGT
>CM024757.1:163730075-163792178 GCA_014218235.1 Colocasia esculenta
GAGAGATTAGAAAGACGCTATTTTGATAGAATCGCCAAAATCGCATTTTTCTTCTTCGGATGGAGAGTTGACTTTTTATTGGTAAGAGATATGATTTTTCTGATATTTTTATTGGATTCAAATGGGAGGTACTTCCTTATTTACATATAATATCTTAAGTAAATGAAACATCAAATTATAACATTTACTTAAATGATATAGAATGTAAATAAGGTATGAGTTTGCAGTCTTGCAGAGGTTCTGCTGACACCTCTGGAAGGAAGCAGTCCTGACAGAACATACAGAAATCTGGCTAACTCTACTATATATATGTGATTCGATTCATGTATAAAGGGTGAGTCGATTCATGTATAAAGGGTGAGTCGATTCATGTATAAAGGGTGAGTCGATTCATGTATAAAGGGTGAGTCGATTCATGTATAAATGGGTGAGTCGATTCATGTATAAATGGGTGAGTCGAATCATGTATAAAGGGTGAGTCGATTCATGTATAAAGGGTGAGTCGATTCATGTATAAATGGGTGAGTCGATTCATGTACTGTAGCAGTCGAATTATGTACTGTAGCAGTCGAATTGTGTACTGTAGCAGTCGAATTATGTATAAACTGGCAGTCGAATCATGTATAAAACTGACAGTCGAATTATGTATAGTTGGCAGTCGAATCATGCAGTGGAATTACATGTAAACTCACAGTCTGATACTTAACTTTTTAACAGAGTGTTGGATAATCTCACAGTAACTGGTATGATCATATATGTGTACAAGGATGTGCACTCTAGGATTGTAAGGATGATTCTAACCATGTTAAGTTAGAAAAATAATAATATGACTCTTGAAATGCTTTTACTTCTACAGCAGGGATTTCCAATGTGGTGTAAAACACATGTATGTCATGAACAGTCCAACAACAACTCGATAGTCAAAACAAGAATTAGATAAGAGAAGGAAAAGAAGTTGAATCCTAAACAGAAGGTTTCATAGCAAGTCAAGTGAGTAAGATTGAGAGAGAAAGGAAAAGAATTCTACCTTACTGATTAAAGTAGGTTTCCCTCAACACAGAACTTCCCAGAAATAGGGAAAAGAAGAGAAAGCTTGCAGCAGTTGGAGAGATTTGATCTATATCAACCGAAGCAAGAGCAACACACAGCAAGTAGCTCCAACCCCAAGATTTGCAGCCCATTTTTACTCAGAAGTAGCAGTAGGAAGCACTAGGAGAAAAACCGAAGAAAGTGATAGATAGGGAGAACATCTAGGAGAAGCTCTCCTGGGAAGGTCGGAATGCTGCACACTGGAAGATTTTTATCACCCAAAGCTTCAGGTGCAAGGCACGCATGCTTACAGGTGTTGGGGTAAAAACCCCCAATTAATCACCCACAGCCACCTGGTCCAAGCATCACCCTAGGATTAGCACATGGGTAAAAACGTGTAAGGGATCTAACCCACCATGACATAGGCTTACGTTGCCCATGGTACGTAAGCATACAAGAATTTCCAAAAAAATCATTCCCGTAATTAGCCCATAAATCAGCTAGTCTAAATATCCTCTTGTAAACATATCCAAATGAAGTCCATTTGTGTTGAAATTTCAGCCATAAGCTAATGTAATGGTTTTACAAATTATGGTGATTTTTATTTAATTTTTAGAATTTATTTTACACATGGTGAAAATTCACCCGGAAAATAGTCGCGGCGGCTTATCCTCGAAGTCCGCATGTCAATAAATCCAGATATTTACGTTTATATTATCTCCACATTTTTCTGAGAATTATGATGTTCTCAGATTTATTTTTCGTTACAGTTTTCCAGTGTCGCTCTGTCGGAGCGTGCACCTCGGTGTACGACACTGGAGAAACATACGTCGTCCTTAATTAAACTCATATCCTAATTATTTCAATTTAATGACAAAAATAATATATAATAACCACATTGTTCATATTTTCCTAACACTTTAAATTTTTGGGGTGTTACACATCTATTCTAGTCCCAATTATTGACAGCTTTTTTCTCTAATGATATTTATATCTACGTATATTGATTATCTATTATTCAACCATTATATATCACTATATGATTTTACCATACTGATTTGATCTTGTTATACTTCATTTAGTAAGGGTCATTATAATGTACATGATGAAGAAGATATGGTAGAAAAGATTATTAAATTTACATTTGAAACTATTCATAAATTTAATAATTAATATACTTATAAATTTATAAATTAATTATAATTGTATAAATATTGTTACATCCGAAGTTTCCGTTTTGTTTCCGTTTCCGTTTCCGATTTTCCGATAGAAAGTGGAAATGGATGCGGAAGCGAAAACACCCTTTTCCGTTTCCGTTTCCGACTCCGAAATTTCTTATAAGAAGCGGAAGCGGAAACACCTATTTCCGATTCCGACTCCAACCCGTTGGCAGCCCTACTTAAACATAAAGTGTCTCTTGATCAACCATCCAGATAAAGTGTCTCCATTGAAAAGAGCATCTTCACGGTCTACCTTCTCCACCCGCTAGGTCTGTCAAGGTCCATCGAGTTATTAATGGTGGTGCATATGTGGGGTGGGTCGACTCTAGCTACAACTTATTCGTGGTAGGGAATGTGTTCATGTTCTCTAAAGACCTCCCTCACTACTAGCGCAACAGAGATCTCAAGTATTTGGTTGTCGCTATATATATATCTGTCTTAGAAAAAGCTTAATTACACTTGTACAAGTGCAGTTGTTGCTCTTGCACAGCAACATAGTCACCCGCGTGGCGTCATGTTTAATGTCATGCAGATTAGTGGATAGACGAGGCAACATGTAAGTAGTGACAGCAATTGGTGAGCGACAATAGATAAGTTGTAGTAGATGTTGAAATTAAAAATTTTGACTTAGAATTAAAAATTTTAGATTTTAAAATATTACCCTTAGAGTTTAAAATATTACTTGGACTTTTAATTATAGTTTGAGCTCATAAATATTATCTTTATAGTAAAAAATACATAACCCTTGGAGTTTACAAAATATTGATTGGGCTTTTACAGTTACATGTTTGAGCTCATAACTTCTATCCTTAGACTCAAAAATATTTCTCTTATGGTTTAAAAATTATTGATTAAAATTTTAATAGTTATTTTAAACTCAAAAATAATAATTTTAGATTATAAAATAATAATTTTAGATTTTAAAATTAAAAGTTTTGACTTAGAATTAAAAATTTTAGATTTTAAAATATTACCCTTATAGTTTAAAATATTGCTTGGACTTTTAATTATAGTTTGAGCTCATAAATATTATGAGCAATTGGTGAGCTCTTAAGTAGGTGGCTCGGCAGGCGCACGCCTGAAGAGATAGTGCGAATGGATCACAACTCTTGAGTCAGACCAATAACACATGTATCTCACCAAGGGGGGTAAAGAGAGGGAGCATAAGGGAAGAACATCGCCTGAGCAGTCTTGAGAACTCCTTCACATACTTCCTCACCGAGCCAATCCTGGAACAAAATAGGAACTGTCAAAATTAATGATTAAGCAATACAAGCTGGGGAGAAGGGGGAACTAGGGAAAAGGGGGAACATCACAATGAAGGAATGCAGAGAGATCTGCAAGGAGGAAGAATGGGGTGAGAGAGGGCGATCGAGTGGAAGAAAGCTGAGGAGAGGAGAATGAGTTAGGAGTGGAGTTGGTGCTACTGAAGGGGGGGGGTTACAATAGGAGGATGGGAGGTGGAAGGGGGTAGAGTTGGTGTGGGTAGGGGTGTCAATGGGCTGGGTTAATTTGAAGTCCAATGGGTAGTCCACTACAGACTCAATTTGGGTTAAAATATGATGGCTCATAGATCTCTTTTGAAGTCCATTTGTCAAACCCATCACTTGATGGGTTGGACTCGGGTTAGTCCATTGGGCTAAGAGACATCAATAACAACCATACCTATCAATAACCACCATACCTACAAATGCATTAAAAATATGCTTAAATAAAAAAATTGATTTCCACCACACCAACAGTTTCCTTTAAATTAAAACATGTTTAAATTAAAATAGTGAATCTATCTACATATTAGCTTGATGGGCTGAAACGGGTCCCAATGGGCTACCATGGGTTTGTTTTACTTTGATCCATTAAATTTGGGTTGGGTTATTTTAGTGTTAGGCTAAACTGAGTTTAAATTGGGCCAGCCCAAACCCACCCATTGACACCCCTAGATGTGGGGAGGGAAAACGATGGAAAGAGAGGGGGATAGGTAAAAGGTGCTAAAGAACAAAGTAAGATGGCGAAGGAAGCGATGAGGAATCTCGGCAAAAGTGAGCTACTAGAAGGGAGACAACTCACATAACATTGAACCTGTTGTTGTTCGTCAACTCGCATAATATTAAAAGTGATGTCACATAAATTATCATATCATATCGGAAGGGTATAAGAAGTATAGTAAAACTTTCTCATCCGTGTCAGGAGGCCGCCAACGCCGACCCTCTAATATTTGCTAGCGGCATTGAGAAGGGGGTGCGGGCCAAGTTTGTCAAGACGGACAGGGCAACGGTAGAGAAGCTCGTGGCAGTTGCTGCCGGGGTTTATGGTCAGGATAATTGAGGTCTCTATTTATATATATATATATATATATATATATATATATATATATATATATATATATATATGTGTGTGTACTTGCTCTCCATATTCGTATCAGTGTGTGAAATCTTTGCTAGCTACGTACATTAATTGGTCATCCGACAAAAATACTGTTTTCTAATTAGTTATCAATTTTAAAATAGAGAAAAATAGATGATTTTATTGTTTAAGATTTTAAATGATGACGAACTGAGTCATTCCCCGTTAAACACTCTCCAAGGTATTGTTTTCTGTTATTGCTAGATTGTGTTAAAAAATAAACCAGATTGAAAAGGTAGTATATACACGTCTTTCAATTCTAAGTCAAGCACACGGTATTCTAAATTGAAAAACTGATAAATATGTTTTATGACATTTTAGATGAAAAGAAAATATTGTTTTGTTATTTTTGCAATATTTTTACGGCTCATCAAGTGACCCCTTTAATGCAATGTCCACTATGGTGAATGGACATTCCATAAATAGAGATGAGTTTTCTTAGAACCATGCCCAAAAGCCAAGGAGAAACCCCCGGCCCACTTCCTTCCTCCCTCCCTCCCTCGTAATTGCTTCAGATAAGAGAAACCCTCAAGTCCTCTTCCTTGAGTTACATAATCGTATATCGTCATCAACGTAATGTGAGATGAGTACAGAACTTAAAATGTTGTTCAAACAATAGTCCGGTTGAAACCTAGATCATTTCAACATTCTTTTCTTCTACCAATAAAATTAACACGCGTGGTAGGTCCTACCATTCCAAGATTAGCTTCGACCCGTACCTAATTAACGTCTAACATATAGGTGTGGAATTGTTCCGTCGTTAATCTGTCGCTATTCTGTCACTAGATTCTCTTGCGACATAATAACGATCGAATTGCGACAGAACTGGTCCGTCGCTAAAAAATCTTTTTCTTATAAAAGTCCTCAAATCTTTCTTCCAGAATCTATTTTCACCCATTTCCAGATGATTTTATAGTTACATAATTAAGCGGCCGGCTTTCACTAACAAAGGCATATGACAACGGTCACGGATGAGAGAAATTTTGGATTTTTTTTTAAATTTAAAAGCATTTTGAGTTACATCGGGCAAGGTTGATGAATGAAAATTACTATAGTTGAGATTTTGTTCTTTCCAAACCAAACAAGATAGAAAAAGATTTACGTTAAAGGTATAGGTCTATGTGATATTTTTAGGCTTTTTTAGTTTTTGGTGCTTATAATCTTTTTAAATTAACTTTCAATCTCCTAATGCGCAACTTAATTGTCTATTTAGGATTAAAACTATATGCCCTTTTTGGGACTCTTTATTCTAAGAAAGATAATTTTACGGGGAGTAAAGGTAATTTAAAGATTTTATAAGCATTAAAATATAGGGCAAATTAATTAAGAGTCCCTAACATATATTTACTTTATTTTTTAGTCTCTAACAGAGCTGTAATTCATTATAATAAGTGTTATCTCTAGTTACAGTATACGTTAAATTATGTTACAGTAAATACCTCCTTATTACAGTCAGAGACTTCTAATTAATTTCTCCTAAAATATACAAAATCAAAGTCTTTATACTTATCGTTTATATTTGAAGCAAATCATTAAATAGGAGTGACATTTGTGGTTACAGTTAGATCATCATTTTTTTCATCTTAGCAATGACATTTGTACTCCTTATCCTCCGCCTCGTGCCCCTCGTGGCACATCGTTATGTTTCCATCATTCTCCTCTCTGTGCCCCGCGTGGCACACTCCATTGTTTTCACCCTCCTCTCTGTGCCCCTCGTGGCACATCTCCATGTAGTGCCCCACGCGGCACGCCTTCATCATGTGCCCCACGTGGCACATCTCCATTTAGTGCCTCACATGGCATGTCTCCCTCCTGTGCCTCACACAGCACGTCTCCATCTTGTGCCCCATGCGGCACCTTTCCATGTCGTGCCTCACGCGGCACACCCTCCTTTTTAGCCTATCGTGGCCCTCTTTTCCCTTCTTCCCCTCCGAACCATCCGGATTCTTTTTTCTTTTACTGGGCATCGCACCCCTTTTTTCCACTCCCTCTGAAACCACCGGAGTCTCCAAAAGCTTTCCGCCATTCTCTCCTTTCCATGTTCAATCAGGTCATCTGACATTTCTCTCACTATTTTCGGGGTTTTAATGTCATGCCCCGCCAATTTAGCAGCGGAATAAATCGGGGAGGCATGAACAACGAGTATGGTAATGTAAATTGCGCATACATTCACAAATATCAGAGCAACTAATGAACAATAATTGCAATAAAACTCATCATTTTATTGATAATTCATCTAAACTATTACAACCACTAATTCAGAGCCAAAACATAGGGCTCAATGACATTATTACATTGGATAAGAAATCTAAAGCAAATATCTAACTAGACTCTAAGGTACTAAGGTCATTCCATCGCTATGACTTCAGGACGCTCATCACTCCAGTCCAATCTCGTTGTTGGGTGTATGGTCATTCATTGACTTACCTGAAAACACAATAACAAATAACGAAGGGTGAGCGATAACGCTCAGTAGGACTTAATATCTCGTGTAAACAAGCAAGCTTTAAGTGATTAATGTCTTGTAACGCGGGTTAACTAGAGAGAACGATCATGTATGGTCAAGAGAGTAATAGTACAAGATAACAAGTGAATGATAATACATTTCTCAAGAGTATTGCAAAATTAGGATGGCAACATAACGAGATAGCGCGTAACAAGATAGTGTATAACAAGATAGCGTGTATCAAAATGACATGAAATAGGATAGCTTGTATCAAGGTGGTGTGTAACGAGATAGCTTGTATATCAAGATAGCGTGTAACGAGATTGCATGTAAAGAGATAGTGTGTATGGTTGCACAACGGTGCACTAGTCGAGTACGACAATAGTCACTTTGGGACAGTAGCCGTTTAACGATAGTACATTTCGTCTGAACTCCTCAGACTAATGTTAATCAGTCAGTGCTAGCACACTAATAGCACAGAACTGGCACAATATGTCTGAACTCCTCAAACTAATAGTAAAACAATTCAATGTCTAGCCAATGTCGAGATAGTCAGAACCGGTGCAATGCATAACACCGTCAATAGCCCCTGCAGGTATTTTCGGGTGGCTCTCTACCCCCATGACTAGATTGGAGCCCCTCGGACACTCTCCGTGCCCTGCACACTAAGCATTCAAGTCAGTAGGTCACCATACCCATATTATGGCGCTAGACAGTAGTGTATAGTACAAGCAATGGGAGCCACAACAGCTCAAGAGTTTCAAGAGAGTACTAGATGAATAGACGAGATAGTAGAGTGAACGTGAACAGATGAGAGTACAAGGATAGTAGATGAGATAGGGGTATAATCGTAAAACAACGATAAACCACGATAGTAATGGTTGCACAGCACCAGGTCAGGTACCGGCAGTCTGGTAGAAGAAGTCACCACCACCCATTAGTCGTGCTATGAACACTGGCTAGATGGTCCGGCGTGATCACAAGATAAGAGAGACTCACTAAGGCCGATTGGATCGTACTGATCCCTAAAAGTGTAACAGGATTTAAAGGTACAACCAGCTCGTCGGCTAAGGACGTGCGCCAAAGCCAAGAAGACTTACGGAGGCCTTGACAAGGAGTCCCTAGTCCAGTCGAGAGTATTCCCGGTGGAGAGGTGGTCCATGTCAAGAAAAAGTGTGTAATGAAACGTTGTCTGTCTTGCCTCGAGTGCTCGAAGGCAGAGGGACGCGATAACGGTGTAAAAATCACGCGAATAAAACGAAGACATGTGTCATTTAAATAATAGGGAAATTAGGTAATTAATTTCACTTAATTACTAGATACATTATTGAGTAATTTAATAGGGTCAAATGGCAATAAATAATGTTTAGTGTGCAAGTGTGAAGAAATCATGAGAATAGAATAAGTCGTGCTCACGGCTTTTAAATTAATAAGAATCATTTAAATATTATCAAATAAAAATATTCAGGTCATTTATTAGGCTTAACAGTACATGGTTTAACTTGTACAAGGATTAAATGACATTTAAAGCAGGGATATAAGAGCAATTAAAGGTTCTGGCCTAAATTTCAAGAACGCGACGGGGGTGCCAGTCGCGATCATGTCGCGACGGGGCGCATGGGCACGTTAAGCATCGTATCGCGACAGGGTATCCTGTCGCGGTTCAGGTCGCGGTGGTGCGGCCTGGCGCGACAGGTGAACCGGCCGGCCTAGCTCGGTTCGGGTTTGGGAACGCGGCGGTGAGGCCCGTCGCGTTCATGACGCGACGTGGAAGCCTACCGCGACACTCCTGTTATCGCGGCGTATCGCGCCGTCGCGATAACAGGGGCGGTCCAGTTTTTCCCTTTTTTCTCAGGTAGACCTTTCTTGACACAGGGTCATTCTAAATTCAGTATAAAATCGCACGGTGATCCAAAAAGTATAAAACCAGTTTTAAACGAAAGTAGACATGTATATCTATCAACATGCACGATTAATTTGAAAATAGACAAGGTTTAGACATGCATTGATCAGGTTATTTTTCGGTGACCTAAACAGGCGCAGTCAAGGATCAATGAATTAAATAGAGATGTATACATGATGAAAAATTCTGAAACCAGCGGCGTTTGAAAGCTAACATGTAATAGTATTTATGATAATTTTATCATGAAATGATGTCAAGTTTGCATGAGGTTAAAAAGGAAACAAGGAGGGTCGAGTGCACAAGTCTGATAGATATTCAAAGATTTAAGTCTCCCCCATGGGAGATCGAAATCAAGCAAGACCAAGGGCGTTTGAAAGATAATAAAATGTAGTATATCTAAGAATTTTATCAAGGCATGAGAGCAAGTACACGTTGGGGATTATAGAAAACACAAGATCTCAGCTCGTGGTAACAGCAGGACTTCATGAATTAAATTTGCCCAAATGGGTGAACGAAATACCACGAAACTATAGGGCTTTTGAAGAGGTATATGAACTCTACCTAGGGTAATTATTTCACGATTTTAGCTTGAGATATTGCCTACCTTTTTCATAGAGTAAGAAAACCCTAGTTGAATGACAAAAATATGAAAACCCTTCTTGCTCCAAGCCTTCTCCTTCCTTGCTCCTTGGTCCATATCTTCTCCTCTTCCTCTCCAAAAGTCTTAGCACGAATTTGTGGGGTGCTAGGGTCAAATGGGGGGTGTTTTGATGGCTTGTAGAGTTCTAAATCACCTAAAACTCTTTCCTCCTCATTTAATTACGAATTTTCATAATTATCTCATTTTTTTCTTGCTATATCTATCTAATTGGGTAAAGGAGAAGTCTAATTTCATGGGTAATAGTTTAGGATAGGATTATGACTCTTATTAAGATATATATGAGTCATATTAGTGCTTTAATGACCCCTTTTTAATTAAGAGATAATATAGTTACGAATTTCCCTATTTAATTTGGGTCTCTTATATTTAACCCAATTGTCTCTCATCTAAATCCCAATTTTAGATTAGGATAGAGTCCTATTGAGTTATACTAGGTTTAGAACTCTTTCTAAGATGATTAAGAGTTAAAATACTCATTATCTTAACCATTTTCTATTTATTAATATTTTAGGTACGAATTTCACTTATTTAACTCTCATCTTATGGTGGACTCTTCATAATTGGGCCCAAAACTTTATGCTAGGACCATTAGTAAAACCCATTACTAATTTGACTTAATGGGTATAGATTTAATTCTAATTATTCACCCTTTATCCTTATGTAAATCTATTTATCACACTTATTCAAGTAATTTTTATATTTTTATTTCAATTAAATATTATTCATCCCAATATTTCTAACCTTCATCATTTGGGCTCTTACTCTTGTCCCAATAACTCGTGTGAGCTTAATTGTACAACCCATGTACTTACTTTACTTATTGGATTTTTTTATTATCCTTTTATTAGAGAATTTATTCATGGGCCAAGATTGTCCATTAGTCCAAATGTCATAATGGGCTATCATCCCATATTATTTAAAGTCTACCCACATGTTTAATTTCATTTATAATCCACTTTGGGTCATAAAATAATGGGTTCTCCGACTTATTCCTTAATTATGCTAATAAGTCGCATAAATTCTTAAACTAAGTCCAAACGATTTTTCTATGCCCAAATTTCATGATGGGTCATTAGAGAATATTACTTGAAGTATAATTATTATTTTTACGGAATTTTTATATAGGTTTATACGCATGTGATAATGATGCGTACATTTTTAACTAATTGAATTTATTAATTGATAAAATTTTGATTTATCCATAAATTTTAATTAATGGATTTTCCGGGGTACTACATTTAGTCTCCACTTATCTTTTTAATTTTTGAGTAATTTTGTACATTCTTCAAAGCTTCTGGGTCTCCCCCCCCCCAACGCAGGGCATTCGCCCTCCTTTTACCCTCCGAACTCTTATTTTGAAAAGTTATTATATTGTTTATCGGTGTCAAAAGTCCATAAAAAGATGAATATTCAATATTGTCATGCTATCGCAGCACTTACATTATGAGAGCTCCGCGCCAGAAAGTCCAAAGTTCCCTCCCTAGTCATTAAGGTTTGCCCTTGGCATGGGCACTTTTCACACACTTCACGGCACCCTAAGCCAATTGCTTTTGGAAGACACTGTCACTATTATAGTCATGCCTGAGGGCAAGAAAGTCTATTTCTTTTCTCACTCGGCCGAAATATGGGAAGTATAGGTAGTCTGGGCGAGGCAACCAACCTAAAGCACTCCCTAATGAAAGGATGTCTCAAAAAAGCGCAATCAATCAAATGACCAACGAACATCAAAGTCAAATGCATGTCAAGAGTGGCAAAGTCCCCGTAAGATTCAAAATGAACCTGGTCGTATGCATGCAAAAATCAAGTCAATCGATCAATATAACAGGGCATGGCAAAGAGTAGCAAAATTCCCATGGGTTTCAAAATGAACTCGGTCGTACGCATGTCCCTACAAATAAATGGCCCATCAATCAATTCTAAAAGCCCCAATGAGACTAAATCTTCTGACGGTTGTGCCAAGGAAGGAAGTTAAACCCAACTCTTCACCACCCATATTAAGCTTATCTCTAAATCTTCTTCCCTTCTCCCTACCAGACCTAATCGCTTTTTTAAGTATGACTTTGGTAGTGACGCTGTTAACCACGAGCAGTTAGCCCCCGGGCACCACTATAAATTCACGCCTTACTCTGGGCACTCTTTAATGAAATGGGAGGTAACAAAGACCCTTCACCAATCAATTTTCATAACTTTAATGCTGCCATGACATGACAATATTTCCAAAATCAACAAAAAATATGAATATTTTCAAAATCAACAAAAAAGATGAATATTTCTAAAATCAACAAAAAAGATGAATATTTTCAAAATCCCATAAAAATTCAAATATTTTCAAAATCTCATAAAAAATTCAAATACTTTTCAAAATCCCACGAAAATTAAACATTCTCAAAATCCCATAAAAATTTGAATATCTTCAAAATAAAATAAAAACTCATGACAGTATTGCACAGAGCAAGCACATTGCACCTAATACTTTCTAAGTCAGATCAATTCAATTCTTCCAATTATTGCCTTATCCTGCCATTGAACTCCAATCTTAATTTGGTCAAGACCACTTATCCTCATGGTTTAAACAAATAATTGAATGAGCTATGTCTGTTATTGAATGCTTTATCCATGCTCCATGCTATGAATGACGTTATCCCATGATATTTGTCTTCTCTTGGCTAATGATTTTTGAGTGCAGGTTCGAGTTACCTCATCTGCCGCTACAAACAAACAATCAAGCTGCAACTGCTGCCCTTACCATCAATTATCTGTATTTTACTATATATTATACCTTTAGAGCATATCAAGGACCTTGTGGCTCTGAGGAATCTGGAATTTGAGTTCCCTTTTATAAAAAACAATGATTATTCCAGAGGATCCTTAGTCGTACGGATAGGTTGTTACGATTTGCAAGGAGAACAATGGACCCATCTGGTGTCCTGACTCAACTCAGCATCGTAACAATAGTATCCTTGATCATTTTCTACTCTGATTTTATCCTTATTTTCTTTTAGCCCAACATACATGCATATTTGAAATCACTGTGGAAAAACCACTCTTCCAATGCAATTGAGAGTCATTCTCGCTTCAATTCCAAATCAATTTGAAATATCCCATTCCAACTCAAGTATATAATTCCCTTTGTTATCGCCTCCGGGTTGATTTCCTTAAAACTTCTTTGTTTGGATTTATCCCCCCTACATTCATCTTTGCCTCCTACAAATCCACCTCGGTAGTGGCAGACGCCCCCAATGGTGCAACCTAACGGATTGTGTCCTTAGGTACTTCCCCTACGCTGAAAGTTGATCTCTCCTTCGTGCCCCACGTGGCACCTTTCCTTCGTGTACCGCATACACACCTCCCTTTGTGCCCTTCGTACACACACACACATACTCTTTTCTTCCACCCAAACATTTGTGTTTTGCGGTTTTCTTCCCCAGAGATGATTTCCTTGGGTTTTGGTGAAAGACTCTCATCAGGTGGTGATCACCACAATGTTATGTGTGTCTATTTTTCACCTTGGCGCCCACTTATCAGTTCGCTCTGTTGCCCAGCTAGCTAGCCCAGAGGGGGGGTGAATGGGTTATTAAAACTTCTATCTCTGATTAAAACCTGTTTACTGAAAGGATTGCACAACTTAATAACAAGGTTAGAGTTAGAGCAAATAAGACAACAACCACACAAAACACATCCACAAGACACAAGGATTTTTATCCTGGTTCGGAACTCCTCTCCACAGGAGACCTACGTCCAGTCCCTGAGCAATACCTCAGGATTTCACTACCAAGGGTACAATCCCCCTTATGGATCCTTACACCCAGCCTCAACTGGTCTTCCTTCAACCTGAAGGGAAAAACGACCACCCTGGATACCACCAGGTCTTCCTTTGTCCAGAAGGGAACACAACTAAAGAAGAAAATGTGTGAACAGGCTTCAGACTCTAGCTTAACAGGCTACAAGCTGAAGCTATCAAGGCCCGAGAGAGAAATAGATTTAGCAAGGTTTTCTCTCCAAGGACTACACAAGCTCTCACAAATAAAATCTTCTTTGATCACTGAGAGCTAAAAGCTAAGAACTAAGTTGGAGTGGAGGCTTCGCTCTTCTTTTCAATCTTCTGAAGACTCGAAGAGATGGTATTCTTTCCTTTTTGAAATGCAAGTCTTGTTCTCTCTATCTTCTGTAATCTTCTCCGTCTTGAGTCTTTTATTTATACTTCTGATTCAAATTTGAACGTTGAAGTGTCCGTTGTCTCTTATCCTGGTGTACGTTAGACTGGTCACCAAGGAAGCTTCTGATCTTCAGTCTTTTATCCTTCAGTACACGCCAGAGAAATGTTTTAGAATCTTGTATCTTGTATCCAACGTTGTACAGATGAGTCTTGTCAGATATCTGCAAGCATATCAACAATAAATAGAGGACAGCTAGGACTGTCGTTGATTGTTAGTTACAGATGGAACATATATTGCAATATATAGCAAGGCTCCGTTCTGTCTAAAAAGTACGTAGACAGAGTAGCATGGAAATAGAAGATATTGTCTGCATGCATGGGAGATATGATCAGAGAGCATTTAATGCGTAGCAGTCAACAGACAAGATATGACTTTGACTTTTCAACACTATTAAAAAGCATTATACTGATACAACAAGAAATTCAATATAAATAATCCTGATGCTTTCATGACTTATGAAATCGTTATGAGTTATAGCAAGTCGTTATGAACACTTATCAAGTCGTTATGAACTGTAAAGAAATCGTTATGAACTCTAAAGAAATCGTTACAACAATCAAGTCGTTATGAATGATAAAGAAATCGTTACAACAAACAAGTCGTTATGAGTTTCAAAGAAATCGTTACGAGGTCTAAAGAAATCGTTATGAACTCTAAAGAAATCGTTACAGCAATCAAGTCGTTATGAATGATAAAGAAATCGTTACAACAAACAAGTCGTTACGAGTTTCAAAGAAATCGTTACGAGGTCTAAAGAAATCGTTACGAGGTCTAAAGAAATCGTTATGAACTCTAAAGAAATCGTTACAGCAATCAAGTCGTTATGAATGATAAAGAAATCGTTACAATAAACAAGTCGTTACGAGTTTCAAAGAAATCGTTACGAGGTCTAAAGAAATCGTTACGGCTAGAGAGTCGTTGCGAGTTCTAAAGAAATCGTTACGAGGTCTAAAGAAATCGTTACGGCTAGAGAGTCGTTGCGAGTTCTAAAGAAATCGTTACGAGGTCTAAAGAAATCGTTACAAGGTCTAAAGAAATCGTTACGGCTAGAGAGTCGTTGCGAGTTCTAAAGAAATCGTTACGAGGTCTAAAGAAATCGTTACGGCTAGAGAGTCGTTGCGAGTTCTAAAGAAATCGTTACGAGGTCTAAAGAAATCGTTACGGCTAGAGAGTCGTTGCGAGTTCTAAAGAAATCGTTACGAGGTCTAAAGAAATCGTTACGACAGTCAAGTCGTTACGGGTTCTAAAGAAATCGTTGCGATGTCTTTAAGGAATCGTTGCGATATCGATTTGTTTTGAGTTTTCCGGTCAAAGAGGAAATCGTTCTGCTTATCAAAGAAGTCGATACAAAGACTTGGACAGAATGAGAGATGAGACTTACCTGATTGTCTTGAACTTTCATTTTTCTTTTATTTCCTGTTCTCAAGGCTCAAGTAATCCATTAGTACTATTTTGTTAATCATCAAAATTAATATATAAATAAGTGAATTATTTATTATGGGGACAGTTTGGTCATCAATCTCCCCCTTTTTGATGATGACAAAATATACTAAACATCATACAAAAAATTAAACATTCATGTTTTTCAGATTGACTTTAGTTTTCTCCCCCATTTTGTCAATAAGCAAAAAGATAGGCTGAGAGACAAAGAAGAGAGATATCATTGGATTAAGTATGAGAAAGGTAGTACAAGGGAGATAACAAGGAGGCATGCTGTGAGATGATAGCCCATGCCTTGATCTCAAGGTCTTCAAACGTCTATTGGAAAACCCCAGAAGCAACAGAGAAGTTAGGACCCATGGATTGGGTGGCCCTTTGAATGTACAAAGCCCTTTGCTGATCCAAGAATTCTGCATACTGATCTGGGTCCAGAATGAATCTGAAGTAAGTGCTTTTTCCGAAGCTGGCACGATGGAGAAATCTATCCAAAGAGATTGGATAGAAGAGCTTCTGATCTATCAGATCCTGCTTCAGAGCGAAGAAAGCTGTATATCTAGCTGCCCACTGAACATAAATCTCTTGAATAGGATTTATGGAGTTGAGATCCATGAAGGCTTCAGCTGAGAGAGAGGGCTTATTTTGATGAACCAAGGAACTGTTGATGGCCTCTAACTGAAGGTGGGTTTCCTTGTAGATGATTGCCCACACGGAGGGTGTAAGCCTTTCACACTCAGAAATGAGTGAAGCCAAAACCTGAGAGGAGATGCGGCCAGAGTGGTATTCTCTGAAGATAAACCGCAGGAAGGAGGGCAGTCTGCTCTGCTTGGCTGACATTCTACCCATCTGCTTGGCAAACATGTCAAATGCATGGGATCCTACATCTGAATCAAATACTAGGGAATGCAGCTTTGGCAAAAGGACTAGAGAGTCAATCCGGATATCAGCAAAATTCACTGTTAGGGGAATATTCACTGGACGTTCGGATCTTAACATTACTATAGCTGAATGGAATTGAGAGAACTGGACTTCTGGCAGTTTGTTCAGGAAGCAGAAGTCACTGTACTGCTGGAAGCTTTTGGCAATGCGGATCTCTTTCAAGATGAAAGGACCCCACAAATTCTTATGCTTGAGAAAGAACCACTCAGAGAGAGTGAGAGAATGAGCTCCATGTGTAATGGATTCGGCCCTGGCAGTCAAGAACTTGTTGTATTGAGCTTTGTTGCCCTTGACATTTGCCCACTGATCTTCAATCTTGAACTCAGTCCCCTCAAAGATTTTGGATTTATGAAAGTGGGATAACTGGGTAAGAGGAAGAACAATATTTAGGTGCTCAGTAAGGTTGAGGAAGGGAATACCATAAATGGTGGAGAGGATGCACTTTTGAAGATATTCCTTATAAAGGAATCTTTTGTGAGGTTCAAGGGTAAGAGAGTACCAAAGAGGTGGAAATAAGGAGGAGGAGATGGAAGCAGAGGATGATTGTTTCCTCTTTTTCTTGGCAGGACTGGGAGGATCAGTCCTGTGGATATGAGTGGCAGTGTAGAGAATGGTGGAAAGGGTATTTCTCTCAAAGTCATCCGGCAAGTTTGTGTCAAAGACACCAAGTAGAGGAGGATTTTCTGGAATAAAAGTAACAGAGGAAGGAGGAGTAGGAGGATAGAAAAGGTGTTGGGATTGAAGGATGAAGTGGGTTGAATTGGAGTGGTTTGAGTTTGAGGTGATGAGGGTGAGAAGGATGATGGGGCTGAGGTGTGAGAAGGAGTAGGAGAGAAGGTAGGTTGAGATGAAATGATAGAGGATGATGGTGGGTGCGAGGTACTGGGTGTTTTATAGTTGGTGGAGCAGGAGGGGCTGTGAGAGGAGAGGTAGGTGAGGACAAAATTGGAGTTGCAAGATTTGAAGTGTCAAGGGCCGAAGTAGCTGACATGGGCTCTTTCCCTTTGGCTTCTCTGACAACTGAAGAGGGTCCTGATGACCCTGAAGCTTGACCTGATGGCCTTGGTGGCCCTGATGCTTGAACTAGTAGCCCTGTTGGCCGAGAGACTTCTGCTGGAGGCCCTGGTGGCCTAGGAACTTCAGCTGGACTACTCTGAGTGGGTGCAGGAGGGACACCACTAGACCTTGAAAGATTAGCCAGAAAATTCTTCATATCAGACATCTCTTTATTGAACCACCTCATTGCATTTCGAATTGAGGATAGATCAGAGGAGGTTGAAGCTTGATTAGAGATAATGCCCTGAACACTTGTCTGAACGGATGACAAGACTTCTCCTTGAGCTTTCAACAATGCCATAATAGGCTTCAGATTGACTTTTCTGTGACTCTTTCTTGGCCTTTTGTGAGCCACTCTCTTTTGCTTCCCTTGCTGAATGACAGGCTCCTCAAGATTGATATTGCTTGCACCTGGGCCTTCACTAACAGGAACACTGGCAGGAGGTGGAATTTCCTCAATGCCTACTTGCTCCCCCTGACTAGGAGCGGGGAGTTCAACACTTTCTTGCTCCCCCTTAGCAGGAGCTTCTTCCAACACAACTTTCTCCAAGTGGCCTTCTGCCACGGATTCAGGCACTTCAGGTTCAAAGAGACTTTGCTCCCCTTGGCTAGGAGCTTCGTCCATGACCACATCTTGTTGAGTACCTGCTTGTACCTCAACATTAGCAATTGTTTCAGACAGAATTTCTGTATGGCCTGGTGCCATAGCTTCTTCTTCAACACATCCACCTTCTTTAGAAGTAGTTGAGGTGGAGGAAATGGAATCCAATACTTCTCTTAAGATTGAGGCGACTAAGGTGGTGGGCAAAGAGTCTGCCACACCAGCTGCACCTTCTTCCAACTGAACTTCTGGAGAATGAGAGATAATCTCCACAACAGGTGAGACTGAACCTTCTGCCTGGCTGGACACAACTGGTACTGCTGCTTCTTGAACAACTGCTGCTGCTGCTTGCTCTGCTGCTGCTGCTTCTTCTTCTGCTACTGCTGCTTGCTCTGCTGCTGCTACTTCTTCTTCTGCTACTGCTTCTTCTTGAACTTCTAGAATATCCCCAATAATTGCTTCTCTTTCAGCCACAGAGGATTTTGACCAAATTCCATCTTGCACTGAAAAACCACTCTTCTTCAGGTTTCTGGACCTTATAGACTGGCCCATCTTCTCTACTACTGCTCCAGACACATCTACTCCGAAATGCTTGAAAATCCTAGTGAGTAGATGAGCATAAGGCAAGGAAACATTTAGCTTGCTCTTTGTTTCCCAGATTTGAGTACTGGCAAATTTCATTCTCTCAATCATAACTGCGGCCAGATTTATCTCCTTGTTCTGGATTACCCAGAACATCAAGTCTGAGTCTGCCCTAGTGCATGAAGAAAAGGTAGCACTCCGAGGAACTATGATTTGGCAGACAATAAAGTGGAGCAAACGATTGAAAGCTGACATCTGATTTATATCCAATTTTCCATCCTTCAGCTTAAACCCTGGACCAATAATGCCAAGTCCCTTAGCTTCATCATTCACTGAGTCCACACCACTAAAGCCTGATGTCTTCACTCCAAACAACTCATGCAACAGATCATAATCTATCTTGATCTGGGTGCCCTTTACTGTGGAGACAAGGGACCCATCTGCCTCTGATTTCAAACAAATGAAAAAGGCTTTCACAAGGTCCGGGTAGCATACCTCGGTGAGAGTAACAACATCCATCCACTGCATTCTTCTCAAGGCTTCGACTAAACTGGACATGCCACTCTTCTCAAGATTCTGAACATCAACTGCCTTATTTCCGCAAATCTTCGTCTTCACAAACGTAAACCTCTCTTGCTCCTTTGGGGACAAATACTCAGCACTGTAGCCCCCTACGCTTCCGGAGATCATCGGAGCGGCCATGGGTTAGAGGAGAAGGAGATTCTGGTGAAGGGAAATGACGGAAGAGGTGGAAGCTCTCGAAGGGATTCTTCGCGGGAGGAGGAGAAAGCTTCGAAAGTTGCAGAGAGTTGATCCCAAAATCGTTAGGGCATCGGCTTTGGGTGAACGGATAGAGGATAAAAGGGTAAAGGTAGAAGACAAGTCGTTCTCAGAACGATTTGAATAAATATTACTATTTTATCGAAAAGTGAAGCGCCAGAGGCAGTAAAGCCAGAAAACGACAAAATCGTTTGACGGGTCAAACAGCTTTTAATACGATAGCGGTCAAGGAATGTAGACAAACTGAATTTTGCTCATTGTTAAAGAGGGAAAATTTCATTTCTATCTGAAAATTTTTATGCCAATAAAATTACAGAGATCTTTTCACACATTGCACATCCCTAATTCCCTTCTAAGAGATGTAAATCTCTCTTCAGGTAGGGCTTTTGTGAAGATGTCTGCTAATTGACCATTTGTATCTATAAAAGAAATTTCTAAATTACCACTAGCTACGTGGTCTCAAATAAAATGATATCTTACCTCAATGTGCTTAGTCCTTGAGTGCTGAACTGGATTTTTGGTGAGGTTGATGGCACTTGTATTATCACACAATAGTGGAATTGATTTGATGTGAATTCCGAAATCCTCAAGTTGTTGCTTTATCCAAAGAAGTTGTGTACAGCAACTTCCAGCAGCAACATATTCTGCCTCAGCTGTTGATAAAGCTACTGAATTTTGTTTCTTGGATGACCATGATATTAAACATCCTGCAAGAAACTGACAACAACCACTGGTGCTTTTTCTATCTACTTTGCATCCAGCATAATCAGCATCTGAATATCCTACTAATTCTATTTCACAAGATCTAGGATACCAGAGACCTAAATCATGAGTTCTAGTCAGATATCTAAATATTCTTTTTACTGAAATTAAATGAGACTCTCTAGGGTCTGCCTGATATCTAGCACACATGCACACACTAAACAAAATATCTGGTCTACTTGCAGTTAAGTAAAGTAATGATCCTATCATACCTCGATAATTCTTTTGATCTACCTTTTTACCTTTTTGATCACTGTCCATTCTGATTGATGTGCTCATTGGGGTTGATAAAGGCTTTGCATCTTCAAATCCAAATTTCTTTAACAGCTCTTTGGTGTACTTGGCTTGACAGATATGAGTGACATCCTTCCCTTGCTTAATTTGCAATCCAAGGAAGTAGCTTAGCTCCCCCATCAAGCTCATTTCGAATTCTCCCTGCATAAGCTTTTCAAAGTACTTGCAAAGAGATTCATCAGTAGATCCAAAAATAATATCATCAACATATATTTGCACAAGAAGTATATGTTTATCCTTAGACTTTATAAATAATGTACTATCTACTTTACCTCTAGTGAAACCATGATATAATAAGAAAGTACTGAGCCTTTCATACCAGGCTCTAAGTGCTTGCTTCAAACCATATAAAGCCTTATGTAGTTTAAATACATGATTTGGAAATTCGAGATCATCAAAACCTGGAGGTTGTTCAACATAAACTTCCTTCTTGATAAAACCATTTAAGAAGGCTGATTTGACATCCATTTGAAATAGTTTTAAATCAAATGCAGATGCATAAGCAAGTAAAATCCTAATAGCCTCAAGTCTAGCTACAGGTGCATAGGTTTCATCGAAATCTATGCCTTCCTCTTGGGAGTAGCCTTGAGCTACCAGTCTGGCCTTGTTCCTTAAGATTATTCCAGACTCATCCAGTTTATTTCTGAACACCCACTTGGTGCCAATAACTGAATGATTGGATGGTCTGTTGAACCACTCTCTATTTGTTCTTGTATTTTGGTGATAATAAAATTTATGATGTAACTTAAATTGAATATTTTGTTTCATCTGTGTCGCATCAATCTCATAGCAAAAGCTAAGTCTTTCATTGATGCAATATTTGGCGCACTAAAATGATAAAATCGATGTTTAATCAATATACATCGATTTCTGTTTAAAGTGCCAAAGTATCAAGCGCCGCGACGATTTCTTCTGTAAAGCGCAAGAAGTCGATGCCATAACGATTTCATAAGTATTCGCAACGATTTCTTTAGAAGCCATAACGTTTTGTTAAGAAGTCGATGCCATAACGATTTGATAAGTGGCCTTAACGATTTCTTCTTTGAGCGTATTGATTTGATAAGAAGTCGTTCCCATAACGATCCTTAAGTGACCGAAACGATTTGTTAAGAAATCGATGCCATAACGATTTCTTCTGTAAAGCGCAAGAAGTCGATGCCATAACGATTTCATAAGTATTCGCAACGATTTCTTTAGAAGCCATAACGTTTTGTTAAGAAGTCGATGCCATAACGATTTCTTCTTTGAGCGCAGTGATTTGGTAAGAAATCGTTCCCATAACGATTTGTTAAGAAATCGTTCCCATAACGATTTCATAAGTCTTGCTCATAACGATTTCTTCATGGATTCTGTTCAAACTCAGATTGCCTTTATATTTCAAATATGCTTGGCGCTTAAATAAAAAGTCAAATATCTTCTGACAAAAAGCTGCATGCATATTTCAGAATCTTGTCAAAAAGATATGACCTACTATTTTCAGTATGTTAGCAGAAGCACAGTACCATGCATCGTTTATCATAAACACTCTTTTATGCTAACACTCTCTTCTATGCTCACAGACATCGAAGACCATCAGTCTGATTAAGACAAATGAAGAGAAAGATCAGCAACGACTAGAAGAGCTCCAACGGATCTCTTCAACGGATCTATTCTAAAGCTGCTCAATATAAAAGATGGAGCATTGCTGAAGAACATAAGAGCCTTTTCTTGAATATCTTTGAAGGAGTGTACATCTGTGAGAAGCACCTTCACGCCACATACACTCAAGGAAAGAGAGAAAGAGCCTGAGCCAAGAAGAAGCATTTAAAGCATTTCAAGCTCTCAAGCTTCCAAGCTTTCAAGCATTCGAGCCTTCTTTTCTCTCTTCTGTTTCTCTCCGAGCTTATTGTATATCTGGGGAGAGTTTGGGACTGTGAGCTTTACATGAGTGTTCATCTTGTAAGGTCTCTCAGTCTGATCTTTCTAAGAAAGATCTGTGTCCAGCTGTAGGACTGTATACAGTTGTTAACCCAGCTAGGGGTTGGTGTCTAGCAGAACCTAACTGGGGTTTGTACCAGTTGTTAACCCAGCTAGGGGTTGGTGTCTAGCAGAACCTAACTGGGGTTTGTACCAGTTGTAACCCAGCTAGGGGTTGGTGTCTAGCAGAACCGCACTGGGGTTTGTTCCAGGAGGTTGGCTTCTTTACCTGTAAGAGAAGTGGGCTGCCTTCTTGCCCGGGAAAGAGAAGAAGACCTGGTGGGGGATCCAGGGTGTTGTAAGGTCCATAAGGGGGACTGTACCCTTGGTTAGTGAAATCCCAAGAGTTTGCTTGGGGACTGGACGTAGGACTTCCATGTGGGAAGGGCCGAACCAGGATAAATCTCCTGTGTCCTTGTGTGATTGTTTATTTGCTTCCGCACTGCACTCTCTATCACACTGAACTAACCAAGCTTTCAAGTGTTATTTTCTGTGTTTAAGATTCTATTTCAGATTTCAGAAAAACCTATTCCCCCCCTCTAGGTTGGCTTGCTGCCGTACAAAAAGGGCCAACAAGTGGTATCAGAGCAGGTCTCTGAACTTTCAAAGAAGATCCAACGATCTTAGAGTAAAGATCCATGGCAGCTCAAGGATATGCTGAAGGTCAATCAGTCACCAGACCTCCATTCTTTGATGGAGAGGACTACCAATATTGGAAGATGCGAATGGAATGCTTCATTCGAGGCACAGACTTCGATCTGTGGCAGGTAATAGAGGTAGGTGATTTTGTTGCTGTTCCTGTTCCAGGCACTACTGCTATTACAATAGCTGATAAAAATAAACTATCTCTAAACTTTAAAGCTAAAAATTATTTATGTTGTGCTTTATCTAAAAAGGAATTTAGTAAAATATCCGCATGTATATCTGCTAAAGATATGTGGGACAAATTGAAGCTCACATATGAAGAAATACCCACTACGGATGAAATACCTACTGATGCTCAAGTGTTTAAAGAAACAAGACAGGAAGCTATAACTCCATCATCTTCAACTGTCGCCATTCAAAAGGAGCAACAGGAAGGACCTCATGATGTCATCCTTCCACCTGAAGAAGAAGAGTTAAAGGAGGAACCTCAGAGTGAGGGGGAGCCTCATATCCTTTTCGAAAAGGACATCTCTGAGGAAATAAGCACTGAAGAAGCTTCTGACAATGAAAAAGCTGAGGATAAAGCTCATAAAATCCAAGTAACTTCTCAGGAGACATCTTCTGTAAACAACTCCTCAGGTAGCTTCAACATTAAAGAGAAAATGCCTATCTACTCTTGATGAACAAAAGGAAAAGGCATTCAAATGGGTATGGTTAGAGGATGCTCAAAAACATCCAATTGGTGACTACAACTCTTCACTTCATTCTAATCTGAAGAGGAAGTAGTCATCCTTTAGTTTTAGTTTTGTATTTTTAATGTACATTTATGTTTGTTATATTCTGTAAGCTACAATGCTACTAACAGTGTTTGCAAGTTTTCTGTTAAGATGTATGCAGATAAAAAATCTTGAAGACTTGACAAACAACATGTCAAAGGTCAAGGCAACAAGATCAGACTTGCCTCACATTAAGAGGGAGTCTCATGCTCAGGGGGAGCAAAGATTAAGGGGGAGTAAGTTCAAATATCATTATTGTTGAACCCCTCAATGGTAAGAAATTTTCTCAAAGGGGAGAGAATGCATGGTAAGATCCTTCCTTTTTGGTTAGTGACAAAAGGGGGAGAGTTTGTATGAATTTTCTGAAACCTCTTTGCTATATATATTTTTATCAGAAAATTCACATAAATTTTGTCATCACCAAAAAGGGGGAGATTGTTGAACCACTCTCTATTTGTTCTTGTATTTTGGTGATAATAAAATTTATGATGTAACTTAAATTGAATATTTTGTTTCATCTGTGTCGCATCAATCTCATAGCAAAAGCTAAGTCTTTCATTGATGCAATATTTGGCGCACTAAAATGATAAAATCGATGTTTAATCAATATACATCGATTTCTGTTTAAAGTGCCAAAGTATCAAGCGCCGCGACGATTTCTTCTGTAAAGCGCAAGAAGTCGATGCCATAACGATTTCATAAGTATTCGCAACGATTTCTTTAGAAGCCATAACGTTTTGTTAAGAAGTCGATGCCATAACGATTTGATAAGTGGCCTTAACGATTTCTTCTTTGAGCGTATTGATTTGATAAGAAGTCGTTCCCATAACGATTCCTTAAGTGACCGAAACGATTTGTTAAGAAATCGATGCCATAACGATTTCTTCTGTAAAGCGCAAGAAGTCGATGCCATAACGATTTCATAAGTATTCGCAACGATTTCTTTAGAAGCCATAACGTTTTGTTAAGAAGTCGATGCCATAACGATTTCTTCTTTGAGCGCAGTGATTTGGTAAGAAATCGTTCCCATAACGATTTGTTAAGAAATCGTTCCCATAACGATTTCATAAGTCTTGCTCATAACGATTTCTTCATGGATTCTGTTCAAACTCAGATTGCCTTTATATTTCAAATATGCTTGGCGCTTAAATAAAAAGTCAAATATCTTCTGACAAAAAGCTGCATGCATATTTCAGAATCTTGTCAAAAGATATGACCTACTATTTTCAGTATGTTAGCAGAAGCACAGTACCATGCATCGTTTATCATAAACACTCTTTTATGCTAACACTCTCTTCTATGCTCACAGACATCGAAGACCATCAGAGTCTGATTAAGACAAATGAAGAGAAAGATCAGCAACGACTAGAAGAGCTCCAACGGATCTCTTCAACGGATCTATTCTAAAGCTGCTCAATATAAAAGATGGAGCATTGCTGAAGAACATAAGAGCCTTTTCTTGAATATCTTTGAAGGAGTGTACATCTGTGAGAAGCACCTTCACGCCACATACACTCAAGGAAAGAGAGAAAGAGCCTGAGCCAAGAAGAAGCATTCAAAGCATTTCAAGCTCTCAAGCTTCCAAGCTTTCAAGCATTCGAGCCTTCTTTTCTCTCTTCTGTTTCTCTCCGAGCTTATTGTATATCTGGGGAGAGTTTGAGACTGTGAGCTTTACATGAGTGTTCATCTTGTAAGGTCTCTCAGTCTGATCTTTCTAAGAAAGATCTGTGTCCAGCTGTAGGACTTTATACAGTTGTTAACCCAGCTAGGGGTTGGTGTCTAGCAGAACCTAACTGGGGTTTGTACCAGTTGTTAACCCAGCTAGGGGTTGGTGTCTAGCAGAACCTAACTGGGGTTTGTACCAGTTGTTAACCCAGCTAGGGTTGGTGTCTAGCAGAACCGCACTGGGGTTTGTTCCAGGAGGTTGGCTTCTTTACCTGTAAGAGAAGTGGGCTGCCTTCTTGCCCGGAAAGAGAAGAAGACCTGGTGGGGGATCCAGGGTGTTGTAAGGTCCATAAGGGGGACTGTACCCTTGGTTAGTGAAATCCCAAGAGTTTGCTTGGGGACTGGACGTAGGACTTCCATGTGGGAAGGGCCGAACCAGGATAATCTCCTGTGTCCTTGTGTGATTGTTTATTTGCTTCCGCACTGCACTCTCTATCACACTGAACTAACCAAGCTTTCAAGTGTTATTTTCTGTGTTTAAGATTCTATTTCAGATTTCAGAAAACCTATTCACCCCCCCTCTAGGTTGCTTGCTGCCGTACAAAAAGGGCCAACATGGTCTAGGAACAAGTGACCATACTTGGTTTCTCTTGAACTGATTTAGTTCATCTTGCATGGCTAATATCCAAGATTCATCAGATAAAGCTTCATTGACTGTCTTAGGCTCTATTTGAGAAACAAAGGCTAAGTAATCACAAGGAATTACATTACCTCTTGTTCTTAGATCACCAATAATGTTTTCAGGAGGGTGATCTTTCTGATGTCTCCATTCTTTTGGAAGATTTTCATGTTGAATTTCAGTTTGCTGCAGTTCTTCCAGAGGAGGATCATCCTTGTCCTTAATTGAGGTATTCCTTAATTTTTCAGACAAGTCATCTGCATCATCAATGTCACTAATTTCTTCCTTTTTCAAGGAAGGGTTAGATTCATCAAAAATAACATGTACAGATTGTTCAATTAATAAGGAACGTTTATTGAAAACTCTATAACCTTTGGGTTTAGAAGAGTACCCCATAAAGATGCCTTCATCTGATTTGGCATCCAACTTACCAATGTCCATTTTTCCATTGTTGTGGATGAAGCAAGGACATCCGAATATTCTGAAGTGGCTGATCTTTGGCTTCTTTCCTTTGTAGAGTTCATAAGCAGTCTTCTTCAGAATCGGCCTGATCATCACTCTATTAATGATATAACATGCAGTGTTGATAGCTTCGGCCCAGAAGTATCTTGGCAAATCATATTCTGATAACATGGTTCTTGCCATATCCAAAAGAGTTCTGTTTTTCCTCTCAGCAATTCCATTCTGTTGAGGTGTCCTTGGGGCTGAGAAGTTGTGCTCGATTCCTTGATCATCACAGAACTTTGCAAACTTTTCATTCTGAAACTCACCACCATGATCTGATCGGATAGAGACAATTGTGAACTTCTGATCTTTCTGAACTTTCTTACTGAAGCTGACAAAATTTTCAAATGTGTCATCTTTGTGCTCTAGAAAGGATACCCAAGTGAATCTTGAATAATCATCAACTATTACAAATCCAAAATTCTTTCCTCCTAGACTTGTAGTCCTCATTGGCCCGAATAAATCCATATGAAGTAGTTCTAATGGCTTTGAGGTGGTTACTACAATCTTTGACCTGAAAGAGCTCTTGGTGTGCTTTCCTCTTGCACAAGGTTTGCAAATGCTGTCCAAGCTAGAATTGACCTTTGGCAATCCTTCAACTAGCTTTCTTTTTCTGAGCTTATTCAAACCGTCCAAGCTGCAGTGGCCCAATCTTCTGTGCCACAACTCTGTTGATTGATCTTTGTTAGCTGCCAAACACACGTCTTGATCCTTGAGTTCTTCTAGATAGAGTACATACAGATTTCTTTCTCTATAAGCTTCAAAAATGACTGCTCCATCCTTTAATATACTGCACTTTGATTCTTGGAACTGAATCTGATGGCCTTTGTCACACAACTGGCTGATGCTGATGAGATTATGCTTTAACCCTTTGACCAGCATCACATCTTCAATTACTGATCTTCCTTTGATGTTTACGGATCCACTTCCTATTACTGTGCCTTTTCCATTATCTCCATATGTGACTGTTCCTTCTTCATCTTGGAGATTAACAAAAAGCTTCTGGTTCCCTGACATGTGCCTTGAGCATCCACTATCCAAATACCATTTGGATGCTTTTGATTTTCCCTGAAAATTAAACACTAAGTTTTAGGTACCCAAGTTCTTTTGGGTCCTAAGAGGTTAGTACCATTTATTTTTCCTTTTATTATCCATTTTTTGTTCTTAGTGGGACATGTTGCTTTGTTATGTCCTAGTTTGTTACAATGGGTACAGCAGGTTATTCTAGTTATTCTTTCAACTGGAGTATATTTAAATTTTTTATGTTCTTTATCCTTTTCGGATATAAATTCAGGAGTTGGATAAATGTTGGGAAAGACTTTTGTTTCTTCATTTTCCGAGGGAGTATAACCAAAACCATGTTTCTTCTTGGTTGATCTTTTAGCTCCACTCATCATTAGAAGAGGTTTGTTATTTGTGAACTTGTTTATGGTGCTTGTTAAATGTTCATTTTCTTTATTTAATTTTTCTATTTCTGTTTTAAGTTCACTCAAGTCTTCTTGTTTTTCTAGATGATTTATTTTCTTATTCTTCTCTTTTAAATCTTCACATAGTAATTCACTCCTTCTTTTATGTTCAGTTATTTGTTTTTCAAGTTCTTCATTTTCTGTTTTTAGGTCTGAGTTTGTATTTTCTAAACAGGTTATATTTTTCTTACTAATTTTAAGTAATTTACATACTTCTTTATATTTTTCATAAAGTTCATTAAAAGCACTTTCTAATTATCAGAATCTGAATCATTGCATGAATCAAAGGAAGAGTCAGAAGTTACCTTGTCTTCGGTATTGGCCATGAAAGCCAAGTTGACATCTTCACCTTCACTGCTTGAGCTTGACTCACTGTCTGAGTCACTGCTGTTCTCCCAAGCAGCTGTCATTGCTTTCTTTTTATACTTCTTGAATCTTCTGAAGTTGTCCTTCTTCTTATGATCATTCTTTTTGAGCATTGGACAATCTGTCTTGATGTGTCCAGGCTTCTTGCATTCATAGCATATTACTTCTCCTTTCTTTGGATCCTTTACTTCTGGTTTTCTGAAGTCTTTGTTCTTCTTGAAAAATCTTCTTCTGGACTGATACTTCTTTTTCTTTGCTAATATTCTCTGAAGTCTTCGAGACAGCATGACTTCTTCATCATCACTGTCTTTGCTACCTTCACTGTTATCCAAAGATTCTTCTGATATCTCATCATTCGCTTTGAGAGCATTAGATTGCTTCCTTCTGCTGGAGGATTCTCCTAATCTCTCCATGTTTATCTCGTGAGCCATGAGAGATCCTATTAACTTTTCCAATGACATTAATTTTAAATCATTGGCTTCTTCAATGGCTGTTACTTTTGGAGTCCATGAAGATGGTAGAGATCTGAGGACTTTTCTAACCATGTCTGGTACATCATAAACCTTTCCCAATCCAGCTAATCCATTTGTAATGTCTGTGAATCTGCTGAACATCTGAGTTATTGATTCACCTGACTGCATCTGGAATCTTTCATATTGAGCTACTAGAATATCTATTCTCATTTCTTTTACCTTGTCTGTCCCTTCATAGGTAATTCTGAGCTTTTCCCACATCTCCATTGCGGATTTGCAGGCTGAGACTCTATTGAATTCTTTCTTGCTTAGGGCACAGCATAATATGCTCTTGGCTTTGCAGTTTAAGGATATTCTTTTCCTATCATCATCTGTCCACTGAGCCTTAGCGTTTGTGACCAAAAGATCACCTTCTTCTACAATGGACCAGATTGTGTAATCATGACCTTGTAGAAAATATTCCATTCTAGTCTTCCAGTAGGTGTAGTCTTCTCCATCGAACAAGGGAGGCCTGTTGACTGACTGACCTTCGAAGTTGCTTTGGGCTGCCATAGATCTTTGCTCTTCAGATCGTTGGATCTTCTTCTTTGTCGAAGAGACGGGCTCTGATACCACTTGTTGCCCAGCTAGCTAGCCCAGAGGGGGGGGGGTGAATGGTTATTAAAACTTCTATCTCTGATTAAAACCTGTTTACTGAAAGGATTGCACAACTTAATAACAAGGTTAGAGTTAGAGCAAATAAGACAACAACCACACAAAACACATCCACAAGACACAAGGATTTTTATCCTGGTTCGGAACTCCTCTCCACAGGAGACCTACGTCTAGTCCCTGAGCAATACCTCAGGATTTCACTACCAAGGGTACAATCCCCCTTATGGATCCTTACACCCAGCCTCAACTGGTCTTCCTTCAACCTGAAGGGAAAAACGACCACCCTGGATACCACCAGGTCTTCCTTTATCCAGAAGGGAACACAACTAAAGAAGAAAATGTGTGAACAGGCTTCAGACTCTAGCTTAACAGGCTACAAGCTGAAGCTATCAAGGCCCGAGAGAGAAATAGATTTAGCAAGGTTTTCTCTCCAAGGACTACACAAGCTCTCACAAATAAAATCTTCTTTGATCACTGAGAGCTAAAAGCTAAGAACTAAGTTGGAGTGGAGGCTTCGCTCTTCTTTTCAATCTTCTGAAGACTCGAAGAGATGGTATTCTTTCCTTTTTGAAATGCAAGTCTTGTTCTCTCTATCTTCTGTAATCTTTTCCGTCTTGAGTCTTTTATTTATACTTCTGATTCAAATTTGAACGTTGAAGTGTCCGTTGTCTCTTATCCTGGTGTACGTTAGACTGGTCACCAAGGAAGCTTCTGATCTTTAGTCTTTTATCCTTCAGTACACGCCAGAGAAATGTTTTAGAATCTTGTATCTTGTATCCAACGTTGTACAGATGAGTCTTGTCAGATATCTGCAAGCATATCAACAATAAATAGAGGACAGCTAGGACTGTCGTTGATTGTTAGTTACAGATGGAACATATATTGCAATATATAGCAAGGCTCCGTTCTGTCTAAAAAGTACGTAGACAGAGTAGCATGGAAATAGAAGATATTGTCTGCATGCATAGGAGATACGATCAGAGAGCATTTAATGCGTAGCAGTCAACAGACAAGATATGACTTTGACTTTTCAACGCTATTAAAAAGCATTATACTGATACAACAAGAAATTCAATATAAATAATCCTGATGCTTTCATGACTTATGAAATCGTTATGAGTTATAGCAAGTCGTTATGAACACTTATCAAGTCGTTATGAACTGTAAAGAAATCGTTATGAACTCTAAAGAAATCGTTACAACAATCAAGTCGTTATGAATGATAAAGAAATCGTTACAACAAACAAGTCGTTACGAGTTTCAAAGAAATCGTTACGAGGTCTAAAGAAATCGTTATGAACTCTAAAGAAATCGTTACAGCAATCAAGTCGTTATGAATGATAAAGAAATCGTTACAACAAACAAGTCGTTACGAGTTTCAAAGAAATCGTTACGAGGTCTAAAGAAATCGTTACGAGGTCTAAAGAAATCGTTATGAACTCTAAAGAAATCGTTACAGCAATCAAGTCGTTATGAATGATAAAGAAATCGTTACAACAAACAAGTCGTTACGAGTTTCAAAGAAATCGTTACGAGGTCTAAAGAAATCGTTACGGCTAGAGAGTCGTTGCGAGTTCTAAAGAAATCGTTACGAGGTCTAAAGAAATCGTTACGAGGTCTAAAGAAATCGTTACGGCTAGAGAGTCGTTGCGAGTTCTAAAGAAATCGTTACGAGGTCTAAAGAAATCGTTACGAGGTCTAAAGAAATCGTTACGGCTAGAGAGTCGTTGCGAGTTCTAAAGAAATCGTTACGAGGTCTAAAGAAATCGTTACGGCTAGAGAGTCGTTGCGAGTTCTAAAGAAATCGTTACGAGGTCTAAAGAAATCGTTACGACAGTCAAGTCGTTACGGGTTCTAAAGAAATCGTTGCGATGTCTTTAAGGAATCATTGCGATATCGATTTGTTTTGAGTTTTCCGGTCAAAGAGGAAATTGTTCTGCTTATCAAAGAAGTCGATACAAAGACTTGGACAGAATGAGAGATGAGACTTACCTGATTGTCTTGAAGTTTCATTTTTATTTTATTTTCTGTTCTCAAGGCTCAAGTAATCCATTAGTACTATTTTGTTAATCATCAAAATTAATATATAAATAAGTGAATTATTTATTATGGGGACAGTTTGGTCATCACGCTCCACTTCGCTATGCTTCATTCCTTTTCATTCCATTACACTCCACTTCGTGTCCCTCCACTTCGTTCCTCTGCAAAACAGACGCTAAGGCGTGGCAGCTGTAAACACGCGAAAAATGACACCACCGCGGGTAAATTTCAAATTACGCCATGATGCCACAAATGGCCGTCTTTTACCTTGCAAAAGTATTTTTTCCCATTATTTATGGATTTTTCCCAATTCTTCTGGTGCTTCCTCTTCATTTCCATGGGTTTGGACAACAATTGCAAATCGCGATGGACCAGGTGGTCGTGTTTCTTAAAGGGATTGAAACGCGTCGGGTTGAGCGGTCACAATTATGTGACAATTGATTGCCCAATCGATTTGGTCATTAACGCGTCCGGTTCAGCTGTCGCGATTCAACATCGACTGCTTGGGTCGTAATCGATCATTCTTAAGCGCGTCGACCATGTACGTCGTGATTCTAAAGCTTCCATATTTTCAGAAATTTCTTTATTTCATTTACGAAAATATCGATTGCCTTTTTTTTAAACACGTCGAGTAACTCTGTCGCAATTCTAATTTCCATTTTTAACATTTGACAAGTTTTCATAAAAAAAATTAAGAAATTCTTAAATGCAATGTATCATACCATCACGATTAAGGGCGTACTTTCGGTCATAAATAGAATATCATAAATGCGTCCAACAAGGTCATCGCGATTCAACTCTAAATGCGACCAGTACTACCTCGGTCGTGATTTACAACTATTGTCTACCTCGAACTTTGAGCATGTCCTCTATATATATACACTTAGCTTCATCGTTCCCAAGGTTGGAGACCCTTGGAGACCACGAGCACCTCACGTCCAGCGAGTTGGAGAGACTATCGCCTCACAGCACATCAACGCCACCGTCTCTTCCAGCTCCACAACAAATCTCGCAACAGCAGCACCCTCTCCAGTCAAGCAGCCTCATGCGCCTTCATTCCATTAGGGAAGCATCTCCTCCCATATCTCTTTGTTCATACTCTCTTTATTCTCTTTTATTATCTTTGTCACACATACACATATCACATGCATGCACACACACACACCCATTTTTCTAGGGATTTAAAAGCCATCACAAAGGTGTGTTCTTCTTCATGTTTTTACATCGTTCATTTCTTTCTTTGAGAATTGCATACTACACTATTTTGTTAATCCTCTTTTTTCTTTGTGTTTTGCAAGGGTAATATACAAAGAAAGCACCTTCTACCACGGTCGGTCGTGCTCGTAGAAGAATAAGTCGACCCCAATCTCCTCCGCGCAATCTCCCCGCTTAAAGGTATACCTCACGATCATCTCCCTTTTGCACTTGCTGCCTCCTTCGGTACCCACGCGTACCTGGCGATCATGACCACATCAAAGGAGTAGTGCTCCTCCATCTTTTTTTCCTTTTAATTTTCTTCATATTTTCTTTGTGGGTGCTCGTAGTTCTCCGATGAACGAAAAGCATAATCTACAGACTGATGTTCCCGTACTAGTCCTATTGGTTTCTTTAGTTTCTGCAAATAGTGAATTTTAATTCATTATAGTTTAATTATGTTTAATGCGATTATGTTGGGATTTGGCTATCGTTCTGGCCATTGAGACCTTTGTGGTTGAGGTCTTTATACTTTCCAATTGTTGTTTTCGGGAGGTTCCTGCTGAGCCACTGCCTTACAGTTCTTTAAAGGTGCTAGCCGTGTGTTTGACTTGCAGCGGCATCGTGACAGACTTGTACCAGCAGCATTTGAGTTGTAGTTGTGTTTAGTGTGAGCTTTGCCCCCTCGGGGTATGCTCTAGGTAGTTGTACTTTTCTCTTGGTCATGTAATAATGTATTGGGACAATGTAATTTGTGTAAATGAGTATGATTACATGTACTTTCTTGTATATTATACTCATGTGGTTGTCTTTTATAGTCTTACTAGACACTTGTGTGAGCTATCCCTTACGAGACTTCAGTCTGATCGTGGGAGACAGACTTGGATATGGAGCCTTATTGGGCATAAATATCAAGGGTCGCTACAGGAACATATATTCTAGCATATGTACTAAAAGATAAACAAGCATGTTATAGAAATAGGAAAAACATGATAAGCCAAAATGTGATGGGCGTATGTGGTTTTGACCTCATCTTTCATTATGTGGGAGTCGAGATCAAAGGAGTGGCTGCAGATATGACAGCCCTTAGACGAGCCGTCGACGTAGGTGGTTTTGCAGTACCATAAGGTATAACACTATTGTCCACATGTACTACATACTAGCTTATAAGGCTTTTGACTAACCCATTCCTTATGTAATAATAGGAAAGTACTACTTATTGGATTTAGGATATGGGAATACTGGACAATTCTTGGCACCCTACCATGGGGAACGATACCATATCTCAGAATACCAAAATCATGGTAATGCCCCGTACAAGAATATGCGCGACAAGTTCAACCATCGTCATGCCTGACTTCGCAACTGTGTGGAACGTTGTTTTGGGGTGCTTAAGAATAGATTTCAGACTTTGAGGGAGGGCAACTGTTATCCTTTCCGCGTACAAGTGTTGATTGTTCTTGCATGTTGCGTTGTCCACAACTTCATCTGATGCAAACATAGGGAGGACTACTACTTCAACCTACGTCAAATGGATAATGATGAGAATGATGATGATCCTCTAGACGACCCTAACCTTGTTGTCAATCCTCCTAAGATGCATGCTGGGGACATTCTCTGAACACAAATTGCTATACAAATTTGGGCGAACAATTAGGTCTTATATGACCATGATGTCAAGCTAATGTTTACGTTGCTATGTTGTTAGCATCCTTTGTTTCTCATCTTGTCTACTTGTTGTTAGCACCCTTTGCTTGACACATTCGTATTGTTCATTTACTTCTTATGATGTTCGCTTTAGAAAGGGAACTACCTTGCAAACTGATATCCTCATGCATAATTCAACTCAGGTGTATTGTGGGATGACAAGAAAGATTTTCTCCTAATATACCTCATTGGAGAAAAATATAATCTACACAAAGTAGTGGAGGGAACTCTCAATAGTGACGAATGGGAAATAGTCTAGTACTTGTTCAATGAAGAAATGGGGTTGAATTGGCCACTGTGTTACTTCTATCATCGTTTTAGTTTCTACAAAACTTATTATCTCATTATTGAGAACCTAATTAATGTTGTCAGATTCCAATGGGATGAGAATGCTAGGCAGATAATTGCATCTAAGCTAGTTTGGCAGCAATATTTTGAGGTTCCAATCTTCCACCTCCATCTTAACTAGGTTGGTTTATGATGTTCCTTGTATATTTCTAACTACATAATTTTGTTGCAGTTCAACCCACTCACTGTGTGGTTCAAAGGGCATGCACTCATCATACGTACTGTTCTCACTCGTTTGTTTAGAGAATGACTAGCATTGTAACTATATTACTTGTATGATTAGCATATACTGCATGCGGTTGGATCTATTCAAAATATATTTTCATGTGCTTTATTGGTCTGGTTTTATACTATCATGTTATTGTTGTTTTTCACATCCATAATCCCATGTAATAGCGAATTTTTGTATTTCTCCATTTAATTATTTTGAGACTTAACGCATTTGCTTATGTCATACAAATCTTGATTATATACAGGTGTCTCTTTTTCAGCTCACATATTTCACAAATGACAAGTTATCCTCGTACTATGGTAACTTTTGTCAATACCTGCATTATATTTGGTAGGATGGCATGAACGATGCAACCCCATATATGCACATACATTTACAAATGTATAATAGTATTGCAGTAGGTGGCTTCATTGGAGAAGTGGCTTGCTTGGTTGTGAAAACCTCGAATCCGGACGTGCGCTTGGTAAGGCGCCTACTCCCCTACTAATCAAAGGCTTCCACCTTGAGCATTTGAAAAAATCAACGGTTGAAAGACTAATCACGGTTACTTGTGGCAATCATGTCAACTTGGGATCGGGAGCGTGGAAACACATAAGAACTCTTGAATGGAACTGAAAAAGAACCTTCGGAAATGGTAAGATCTTTGGCGCAAGAAGAAGGGCTTGATCCGTATCGCACTACGATTGGCTTATCGCAGCCCCTAACTCCAGTTTTTGACTAATGAGAGGATTTGACCGCCAGTGGTGGGGAACGCCAGATGCGAGCCCTTGCTACGGTCTTTACAGGGGAATTCTTTCAAAAAAATAAAGGAATGTTCTGGATTTACAAGTTGACCGGTTTCGGGAGACTGACAATGTGTAAGCACTGGGCAATGATGAGTGAATTGTTATATCCAATTCAACGGTTGGATGATCAAATAGGCAACCCGTTAAACATGTGGATTCGAAATTCTGAGCCCAAAAATTACAAAAACAAACTATTACTTTCAGTATTTTTTGTACAGGAACTCACATAGATTTATGTTCTATATGTCATAGGCAAATTGTGACTCTTGTTGTACATTCAAACAAATTATATGTACATTGATGACGTGAAATTTATGTAAAGAGAATACTTTTGTTGCATATGAAAAATACAAATGTTTATATTAATGAAAGAAGTATTTGTTGCATATGAGAAATACTTAGTTCTTTGTGGTAATTTTGTATGAAATGAATGCCCGAAAGGTATAGACTAATTTTAGTTTATATATTCTCATAGATATGTTAATTTTACAGGAGTTAAATGACGTAAAACAGATAAAATATTGATCGTTTGTTTCCAAAAAAATAAGTATAAATTTATTTAATTTTTTTATTGCAAAGTTTTATTCTTAAAAAAATACAACATATGGTTGAGATTTTGTCCAAATTATGTGCATCATCACGTGATGTGAAATTATATAATCTAGGTTGACATTTTTGCATTTGTGATAGTAGATCATTCAATTTAGGTATGGGACAAATTTTAATAAAATTATATATGATAGTTTATAATTATAGTGATGGGTGATTGTGCAAATCGAGAAGGGTCCACAATTTAAACGTGTAAATTTGAAATTTTGAACAAAAGATTTATCTAATATGAAATTAATAATCAATAATATATATGATAATCTAAATATATTGCTATAGTTTGGTCATAATGTGATTTACATAATCTTGATATACATCTAGGCAGCACAAGATGATTTCTCATTTTACAGCCAAATAAAATTTATTATCATTTTCGAACCGAATGATAATACTCCACATTCCCCAATATTAATATCAAAAATTTCGTATTTGAAATGTTGGGCCTAAGTCAGAAGACTGTGGACCCGTAAAAAATTGGCGTATGCCGCTTTAAGTGGCGAGCGCACGGTATTCTTTAGTAAAAGGCGAAAGAATAGTTCGCTCTGTGCTCACCACACGGCTGCGTGGTTTTGACCAGCTGCCCAGAGCTATTCTTAAATCCAAGTGTTGTTGGAACAAAACGTTTCGAAACAGTCGATATGGGACTAACTAAAGTAGTTGTTGGCCTCTCACATGCCATATGATATGATATGTCCTCTTATCTGTCTAGAACGATGACGAAGATCGACGCTGCCGCGCCGCTCGCAGCAACGGCGAGGCGGTGGATCCTGTTGAAGGCTTTTCTCGCCATCCATGTTGGTTTCCGGCGGCATAATTCGCAAGTCACGCTGCAGCTCGTACGTGTGTAGCAAAGGCGCACAAGTATATATATATCTAGAAAAACACTTCTCCGTAAGGTGGGTGCCATCCTTCAAATTCCTATGCCTCTCCATACAGCAAATACGAAAGAGATGTTGAGGTATATATATGTCTGCTCCCCAGTGCAGTGAATAGAGAGCTTTGCCTCCGTTGTTTGCTGTGCCAGCAGCCAGTCAGTTGCCCGGTTACCCGTTCTAGTTTTGATGTGTGTGCATGTGTGACTCTTTACCTCCTCCCATTTTGCCACTAGTTTCTTGACTATTTACAGTTGTTAAATGGCATGTTTGTTTTGTTGTCCCCTTCTTATAGTCAAAAACGATCCCCTTGTACGTGTTTCTTGCTTATAAATGCTCAATGCTCTTTTTTAACACAAAAGTTAGCGTTTGAGAATGGGGATGAAAAATAGCATCGTTTGATAATGTCTTTCAAAGATTTCACTTTTTTTTTAATTTAAAATCTCATTAAAAACTCTATTTTAAGTTTTTTAAAATAATAATAATAGGCGGGCTACATGTTAATGTAGCTCATTTGTGGTTGTGCGGGAAGGTGCAGAAGAAATGGGGAGACCTGATTTATGGAATAATTAGGTCCAGGGCTGATGAGAAAGAAAAAGGAGAGAAGTACAGCTGGTAAATGCACACATGGTTGATGATTGTTTTAGTTTCATAAACGTACAATCTTATTGAATAGAAAATGGGGCTATAATTTGACTTGGGGTGAATCTACATTAGATGCTTCCCCTGTCATTTTTGCCCATCCTGATGTCAGAAAAAAAAGATAATGTTAGAGAAGATTCATGTGATAAAAGGCATTTGCAAACAATTTACATTCAGATGTGTAAGTGGAGTGGTTATCTTGGCAACGCATGCTCCGTTGTATTTTGATGAGGTATTTATATATATCGATGCATCTATGTTCAGGGTGAAATGTTGGAAATAGGAAAAATGCTAATTGCCATAAAGCAAACTGAGAAAATTCTGTCCACATGTAGTGGGAGTGTTGTGATTAGAAGAATGCCATCTCACTCATCCAATACATTTATAATCAGACATGCTAGAGGGCTCATGTTGTCCGGCAAAAGATATGGATTTAATTGGTCTGCATCCGGCAAAAGTTTGAGTTCCGTGGTGTTGTTGTACATTAGGATAACATGGTATCCTGTGACACCCAAGGCAGACATTATTCGGAGTATTGAATGTTTTATGTCTGTTTTAATTCGTCTATCTGGACTGGAACCTTATTATTTTCTGTTGGATCCCTAGAGTTTTGATGATCACAAAACACTCATTATGTTTGCTAACAAGTTCGCAAGTTGAATGCAGAAAACAAGTTATTTTATAAGGGTAAGAGGGCTTTCCAAGAAGTCCATTTTGGTTCCTGGCTAATGGAGTCGACCTCAAGGATATGAAAGAGTCAACCCCAACTTATCTCAAGTATTCTGAGTCGACCCCGGAGTTGTGAAGGAGTCGACCTCTTAAGGAAAGCAGATGGACTGGGTCATGCAGAGTCGACCCCAGTGTTTCAAAGGAGTCGACCCCGGTTCTGCTCTACTGTTTGGAGTCGACCTCCAGATTGTGAAGGAGTCGACCTCCTTTCAGCAGCCAGCTGTCATGTAGCTGATGCAGAGTCGACCCCGACTTGTAAAGGGAGTCGACCCTGATCAGGCTCAACTGTTCAGAGTCGACCCCGACGCTCTAAAGGAGTCGACCTCCATTCAGAAGATGCTTCTTTGTCCAAAGGGAGTCGACCTCAACTTTCATTGGAGTCAACCTCGAGCTGAACTGAAGTTGACCCCAGCAAAAGGTCAAGTCGACCCTGACATGCAGATCTGTTCAAAAAGTAAAGTTTGAACACCTTTTTGACTAAGACCACTTTCCACTCTCTCCTAAACGGATACTTCTGTGGAAGGGCTATAAAAAGGACACCTGGGGGAAACCCTAGGTAAGAAATTTCGTGGGAAAGAGAGCCACACTCAAGAGTTTCATCTCCAGCTTCATCTTCCAAGCTTTTTCACCTTCTAGGGCTTACACCTATTGCATCTTTGAAGAAGGTTCTCTTTGGAGGAGATCTTTGCTACTTCAGAGCTTCAACAACTTCTAAAGATCTTCCTCATGAGCTGTGCATCTGTTTTTGCTAGTTTTATCTCTCTATCATTAAGCTTCTTGGTTTGTGTTTGTTGGTGAGTTGGGCACCGCATCAACTAGTTGTGTGTTGGTGAGCTAGGCACCGTGTTAACTAGTGGAGTGTTGGTGAGCTAGGCACCGTGTTAACTAGCAAAGTGTTGGTGAACTGAGCACTGCATAAACTAGCAGGTGTGTTTATTCCTTGAGTAGGAAAAATCTCACCGTGTTGGTAAGGATTGGACGTAGGTAGACCAAAGGGGGTCTTACCGAACCAGGATAAATCGGTGTCTTTTGTGTGCTTGTCTCCTTCTTCCCTCTCGTTCTCTCTACCTTGCATCATATTTTTATTTCTGCATCAGTTTCCATTGGCCATTCAAGACAAGTTTTTAATAGCCCTATTCACCCCCCTCTAGGGCTAGTCATAGTCTTGATCCTTTCATTTGGTATCAGAACATGGTCACTAGTTTAAATGGTTTTACAATCTCTAGTGTGGATTGACTATGGTTGGTTTTGGAGAGCAGAGTGTATTCACTGAAGGCAACTCTACTAATAGGCCACCTCTGTTCAATGGCAATAACTATAGCTATTGGAAAGCTAGGATGACCATCTTTCTGAAAGCTATGGATTATGAGTTGTGGAACATTGTGGAAAAAGGTCCTTATGCTCCAAAGGAACCTAAAAAGGAGTGGACTCTAGAAATCTATAAAAAAGTTGTCTATGAATGCCAAGGCAATTAATGATTTATTCTGTGCTTTGGATGCTAACGAGTTTAATCGTGTTTCTATGTATAGCAGTGCAAAAGAGATTTGGAACAAACTTCAAGTGACCTATGAAGGATCATCTCAAGTTAAAGAAACGAAGATCAACCTTCTAGTTCACAAGTACGAGCTGTTCAAGATGGAAGAAAATGAGACTATAACTGAGATGTTCAAGCGGTTCACAAACATCACGAATGGGCTCAAAGCCCTTGGTAAGGAATACTCTATCCCTGAACTTAATAGAAAAATTTTACGACCTTTGTCTATGTCTTGGAATCTCAAAGTAACAGCTATTGAAGAGGCAAAAGACCTCTCAAGAATCTCCTTGGATGTACTCATAGGATCTCTAATGACCTATGAGATTAATATATCGAGGGACATAGATGACTCTAAGAAGAAAAAGAGTCTTGCCCTCAAAGCTACTAATGTGCTAAATGAGTGTAACAGTATAGCGATGAAGAGATTGATGATGAAGAAATTGCCTTAATGACAAGGCAATTCAAGAAGTTTTTGAACAGACGTTGATTCAACTTCAACCCAAGAAATAGAAGATTTCAGAAGAAAAATCAAGCTAAAGGGGAAACCTCCAAGAGTGAGAAAGTCACATGCTTCGAGTGCAGAAAATCGGGACATATCCGTCTTGAATGTCCAGAACTTAAAAAGAAAATGTGGAATCAACACCCGGTCCAATTTTAAAATTCCTATTTAATTTCTGGTCCATTGACTGGTCAACTTTAATTTTAAGTCCATCAATAATAAAACTCTCAATTTTCGATCCAAAATAGATAACCACCATTAGAATGGGACGGTTTGGGGTCCAAAAAGTCTAAAATGGCCTTCAAATTTGTTGAATAAATAGACCTAATGATATAGTTAAATTGTAATAAATGATCACATTCATTTCATATATAATTTAATACTATACTAATAAATAGAATAAAAAAATGAAAACACAAATCATATACTGATTACATGTGCCAAGATAATAAATATATTTATATAAACAAACCATATATTTATCATGTATAATTATAATATATGTATCTGTAATATTAATCTAGTGATGTTTTAACACCAACACTCACATCTCAATATCATCTAATGATGCTTCTCGTAGAGCACCATTTGTTACTTCTTGTATTCGTGAAACAAGTAAAAAATGTCCAAAATAACTATTTTGGTTAGCATACAGTTTAGCACGGGGTGGAGGGTTTGATTTGCGATCAAGCTAAAGATAGAGTAGAGTTTTTGGGGGAAAAATGAGAGGAGATAACATAAAAGATTGAAAATTTAACACTTAACAGATTTTGGACAAAAAATTAAAATTTTCAAACTATGGACCTAAAATTAATTTTGAAGATACTTTTTAAACCGGAAGTCAAAATTCCCAATAATCTATCTATAACTATATATAGAAGCACAGGGCCACCCTCACTGGCTCCCTTCCCTCTCTTTCGTGGGCATCCCAAAGAAGGCGCATATTCCAACCCTGGCTGCAGTGGGTGCATCAGACCTGGGGCTGGCTGGTTTCCCTTCTTCTAGCTGGATCGCCCAGGTGCCGTCCGGCAGAAGAACCCTACCGTCATGCGACGACAAGATGAGGTCCGTCCACGAGTTCTGCCATACCGGGGAAGCCGCCGGCCGTCCCAAAACGCTACACCCACGAGATAAGTGACTTGCAGGTACGGAGGTGGCCCCTACTCAGATCTAAATTCCCTTCCCCGACGCCGGACGCCGGTGGATCGTTCAGACTTCAGAGGAAAGCTCAGATTTTTTTATCCCATCTGTGCTGTGTCCGTTGGGACTCTTGGATCTGCCAGGAGCAGTACTGCAACAGGTGCAGGGATTTCTGCGACTTCCCTGATCACCTTGAAGAGTGAAGGAAGCAGCTGTGCATTTCGGCCGTAGTAAACTCGTTCGCCGACTTGGAGGAGCTACAGTGACCGGCGGTACGACGAGCAGCTGCTGCAGGAGGCTTATGATCAGAGCACACACTTGACGCAGTTTTGCCCGACAGCCTCGACCGCTGAAGTCTGATAATGCTCTGACGTCTGAACCGGTGCATGGTGCATCTGCCTTCCCCCTCGTTAAGTTGTAACTAAACTTTGGTTTGATTAAGGAATACGTCTCAAGTAAAGAACGGAATTTTGGGGCCTCTTAAAAATCCCGATTAGAGATAGATTAAAACGTAGATAAGTGTATAAAGCGAGACTAGGTATGGGTGTTTTGGAATTTTCGATTCTGATTAATCATCCACACATCATATTGTGGCCTCTTTTCATCAACAAATTACGAGCTATGATGGGACTCTCTCTGGGAAATCCAGATAATTCCCATATCGGAGAATAGAAGAAGTGGATGGTGTGGCATGGGCTACAAAGGAATCGGGCCATGCTTTAAGTAAACTCATACCTTTCTCGGCCTTTTGGCTAAGATCAAGTGTAGTATCTGTTCTTATCAGTTTAATATCTGATACGTGGGCCATCGGCCCACATGATATTAAATTAATTTGTTTTGGGGGAGGGCCCATCTAACGGTGGCTTGCCATCGTGGGCCCTCGAGCGTCGCCCTTGCGTTGCACTACTGCTCGGGCCCGGCGCACCCCTCCACAAATCTCAAACAAAAGTTTGGTGGTCAGAAGTATCATGTGGGCTGCAATTTGTCGGATTACGTTTTACTTCTCTCGTGATGGAGGCGGCCCAAGTTGCTGTGTTTCAAATGGCATTAAATATCCAGGCCTCTGGTACAATTCTGCCCTCTGGGTTTGCCTCGTCCCACTTCTGTGTATATTCTTGAGAGAATTAAAGTTGCTTTTTCTTTTAAGAATATTTTGCATGGAGCAATGCCAAATTTTGAATTTTGACAGAGGAGAACGTGGGAGTGGAACTTTTAGTATAGTCGGTAAAGAATCAAACCCAGTTAACTGATTGGAAGATGATTACTACCCGGAAAAATTGATAGCAATCACTGCCCGAGTGCCCCCTCATTCGTGCGGAGCCCAAACCCCACACCCAACACCGTGCTGGCTTGTGGGGGCCCAAAATGTCTCACCATTTAGGGGGTGCTCTTTTTTTTTTCTTTTTTTTTTTTGACACGCATTTAGGGGGTGCTCGGGCAACACTGCTACCATTTTCACGAATAGTAAATACAACTCTATATTGATTTGACTAGGGAAACATGTCTTTTGCATTTTATATTTACTGTTTTTCTGAATTTAGAAGTTCTATCCAATTTCAGAAATGCACCTCAACTGTGGTTACCATTCTCCTAATCACAGATCACATAATCGGTACATTAGGTACTTACATGAATGGTTATGTATGCAAAAAAGAAACACTGCATCTTTAAATTTTGAGTACTTTGATATTATCACCTTTTTGACATTTTTTTCTTACTCTCATGTCTAGCCTTTTATAAGCTGTTTGGTATGAGATTAAATAGGGGATAAGAGATAAGTTAATCTTATCGCATGTTTGATGCTTCAAAAAAAGAGAGGATAAACATGGTTTAAATATTTTGGAGATATCCTAAAAAAAGGGGTAAATTGGGGATAGTTCATCCCACCTTTTTGGTGGGATAATTTATCCCTATTTTATAATCTTAAAAATATCAAACAAGAGGCGGATTGAGAATAAAGATAATATATTCCTAAATTAATTTACCCCTATCCCCATTTGTTTTAATCACATACCAAACAGGCTAGAGAAAATGTACATGAGCTAAGTTTAATGGTTGATTGTTGCAAAAGTAAACTTTATTGCCTTATCTTTCATACAATTTTGGAGATGAATTTTTTCAAAACACCATAATAGATCTCATATAAAATAGATGCTGAAATTTGGATTGTTTCAAAAAAAGCTGAGCTTATTTGCTCTCAGTTTAATTTTAGTTATTTATTCTTCATATCCTATTTGTTGTATTCAATTGTATTTAATTTTATTCATAGTGGTTGTCATATAAGTAGACTTTATTTTCTATTTTTTCATATAGTTTTATGCTTAATTTTAGTTTGTTAAGGAGATGGCACTTTTGAACTATTTTAATTTCTGCTTAATAGATACAGAAATTAGTTCAGTTAATAAAAAAAAGTTAAGTGCTTCATATTAATCTATATGTTGTATTGAATTCTATTTAGTTTTTAAAGTGAATGATTTTAATTTTGTTGGATATTTTTGTATGTTTTGTTCATCATATATTCTAATTTTGTTGTTTTCATTGATCCATTTAAAAATGAGGAACGAAAAACATATCAACAACTGTAAAATCGTGGAACAACAAAGGAAAAATGGTAATTTTTATTTGCTATGCAACTATATCTTTTATTATTATTCAATTTTAAAACTAAATGTAGAATTAGATTATGTTGTAGAAATTCGTCACAATAGAAATAAAAGAAGAAAACAATAAGCTCATGCAAGAAAAGAGACACACAAAAAATACCATTGGAACATTATCAAGTAAAAATAGTCACTACATCAAGGTTCGTCATACCATCCGGATCGACTGTGCTGCATTTTCCGTGGTACGGTACGGTATTATACCGTACCGTACCGCTGAGATACGGTGGGGAAATGACTAGTTTGATTTTTATTTATTTTTTAGTTTTGTGAGTTGATGAATATTTAAAATGAGCAAACTTCAAAAGAAGACTCTCCATCCAAACTCAAGATAGAATTTCCATCTTTTCTCATGCATGCACCTTTTCTCTCTCCCCTTTCTCTCTCATATCCATCAAAACTATCAGAGATATCACGCATTCTATAGTCTAAAAAGGGGCTGATATGCTAACGAGGTCTTCATCAAAGTTGTCATATTCTTCTTCAGCTTCGTCCTCGAAGTGGAATCACCTCAATTGGCGGTCTGTGCCCAAAGTTATAGCAGATTATTCTTCACATTCTCTCTCATATCATGATCTACATATACATGATTATCATGCCTTCCACATCTCAAATGAGGGCATATCTCTTCGAGACTTTTTCATGAAAGTTGTTCCCCACGACTTCATCTATAAGCTCCAACTAAAATCACATCAAATGAAGGTCTGTGCTTAAAGATATTGTAGATTATTCTTGACCTTCTCTCTCATATCGCGATCCAAATTAGCAGTGAGTGCAGCCTCTCTACAGTCTGACCAAGGGTGATCCAGTCTTTGGAGTTGTTCATGATATGACCAATGTATTCTATTAGATCAACATCAAGAATCCGAAAATAGAAACAAAACTGTAACGCCTTAAAATTTGACACTAAGAAATTAAAAGAGATAGTAAATTATACGTAAGACATGATCACTCATATAAAACATAATTATCTTTAATTTTAGATTATTTTTATATTATTAATATAATTCTGGTACTATCTTTGATTGTGTGCACTTCAACGGGATGACATTCGGTTCCAAAAATAAAGTCAAACCTGAAGTCATCCTAATTATTAGAAAATTATATTGATTCTAAAAATATAAAATATCAGGAATTGTTGATACATAGATGTTGAGATTAAGTCGACCTTATAATTTTTGGGACAATTTTTACTTGACAAAAAATTAATTTAAAAAATTAAATTACAATTACTATAATTTGTATCATCCTTTAATTAACTTATGTTTAAAATTTCATCGTAATTAGACACCATTTAGACCCCTTAAGTACACACAGGATTTACCGCAGTACGGCGAACCCTCTGTGCACTTCAACAAGACGACATTTGATTCCGAAAATAAAGTCAAATTTGAAGTCATCATAATTACTAGAAAAAGATACTGATTCTAAAAATATAAATATCAGGAGTTATTGATGCATAGATGTTGAGATTAAGTTGACCTAATGATTTTTCAGATAATTTTTATTTGACAAAAATTAAGCTAAAATTACTATAATTTGTATCATCTTTTAATTAACTTATGTTTGAAATTTCATCTCAATTAGACACCATTTAGATCCCTTAGATATTCAGATTAAATCGATCTAATGATTTTTGTGATATTTTTTACTTGATGAAAAATTAATCAAAAAATTTAAACTAAAATTATTATAATTTGTATCATCTCTTAATTAACTTATGTTTGAAATTTCATCTCAATTAAACATCTTTTAGATCGCTTAGATACACCGGATGTGAGAGAGAATGTTAAAAAAAAAAAAACTGGCTTGCCACTGACCCGTACCAATCCGTAGGTACTGCGGCATGCCGCTACGGCACCATTGGGGTGACCTGGATGAGCCAGGGCACGGTGGCCAACCGTGCACCACATATAGATATTGTGATGTAAAAAATTTTGAACATGAACGGCCAACATTTTGCTGCTACAATAGAGATGTACTTTTGAAGATTAATCTTATTTATGAAGAATTGTACAAATTATATATTTTTCAATGTGAAGAATCAAGAGAAGGTGAATTATTTATTACAAAATTATTTTTGTAATAAAATTCACGTAAATTACAGCGAAGCTAATTTCATTAGTTTATGGAACAAAGAGAGAAAATTCTCGTCTAGCTCTTTCAATCAATGAAATTATTTTTTGACAATTCACATCAAATTTATTGAAAGAATCAACTTACAATAAATATTTTCTAGATAAATCTTTCGAGTAAGTTCAGGACAAGTGGGTTGCTAGACAAATTTGATGAGGGATGAGTATTTGAAGAATAGGAAGATGGAAAACGCATACGAAACGGAAAAGATCCGGCTTGAATTCCACAACGATTGCCATGATTTTGGTTGGAACAACATTAATCTTCATACGGACAATATAATTGGTTCAGAAATGCTTACTACCCTCTACATGGGTAGCAAAGGTACATGCCAAGGATATATATAACTGGTAGATGCAAATGATAGGCAGACCCTATTCCATGGTGTCTTTAGTTCTTTCATAAAATTTATTTATCTCACTTACCTGATTATTTGTCTCATTTAACATGTTTTTAATCCTTTCTCTATTTTCCATAAAATATTTTTGCCCCCCTTAGCATGATGTCCTTAATTCTTTCCTCATTTTCTCATAAAATATATGTCTCATTTTTTTATTATTTTTCCACTTAATCATAAATGAGACATAATAAAATAAGTGGAGCAAGTACTATATACTTTTAGTACTAGTCAGTCAATAAAATCGTTCTCTTGTCATCCAACTCAATTTTATTACAAGACACTTCTAATTATAAAGCTCTGCAGCTTTCGGAAATGACCCAGTCAGCCCCAGTTACAAAACAAATGTCTACAACAACACGAACAACACAGATAAAAGCATCACAAGTGGATCAGGCAAGGCTAAAACTACCTAATCTCTACCAACGCCTGCAGCGTCCGGAACTTGATGACCAGCGGATCGGAGCTGGGAAGGCCATGAAGACGATCGAAGTCCTTCCGGCGGTGAGGGAGTAAGGGACGTGGCCGGAGGGAACCAGCGGGGAAGCATGGAGAAGTGTCTGGCCGACTTGATCATTACAGAGGAGAAGCTTTCCATGAAACTTATTTGTCTTCAATGTTAGTAAAGTGGACTTGTAACGAAGAACATGGACAAATAGGTTTCATGAGGAATGACAAAAATAATAATCATAATAATAATAATAACATCTAGAACAGCACGCCTCTCTAGGGTGGGGGCTGTCCCATCTCCTATATTAGCCAATCCCATCTTAGATAAGTAGTAGATGTTTCTTAAAAAAAAAAAGATTAAAAAAAAGTCGGATAAAAGACCCCAATTTGCATCTACGAAGCGTTTCGTGGATATGGATCTCACGGGGTCTATGGATCCGCATTGAGGCAGCAATAAGAAAGGGAGAGGGAGATAGCCGACCAGCCTAGAGCACTCAGCACCATGCGGCCTTCTGCCATATATAGCCTGCAACGTAGCAGCATCCATGGAGACAGACTTGTGCACCAAGGAGAGGGCAAGGGAGGGAGAGACCCGAGTGAAGGCGATCTCTCTGGGTCTTTTGGGTTCCCTGACTGGGCTGCTGACGTGGGCGCTTTCTACGTGGCCCAATCGAGCGCACTTCGACAGTTCCAACTTGAAATTTATATCCAGGTGTACGTGCAAGTAGTATTTCTCAAAAAGAAAACAACGGGCTCTCATTTGTCAGTGTAATCAGGTGAGAGTCCTGTAGACACGCCAATTTTCCCTTAAAATGACAAATTTCGGGTTGCACCGCAACGTCTCAAAAGTGACTTTCTTAAATTAATTTTTTGGGTAATTTTCCTAATTTTCCTACTTTTTAGGATTTTTAGAAAATTTGTTTGAGAAGGGTCTGTTGCACTGGCTTAAATCGCATCCAAAGCAGAGGATGCCTTTAAAATGCTTAAATACGCGGCTGTTTAGTGCGTCGCTTATTTTGAACCGCCTCATTAAGCGCACTAAGTAACCGACGTTTAACCGCGTCCAGCATGTACGCCACAATTTATAAGTCAACATTTACGGCTACGCCAGGCCACGCACGGTCTGACACTTGGCAGAGGCCACGCATCCAAATAGATACGCGTCGCCTTCGTACGACGCGATTCAGAGGCGTCAGGTGTCAGAAACGTGTCAGAAAGATAATCGCGCCCGAGCAGTACGCCGCGTTTTTTAAACCCGCCACCTAAATGCCCTCGATCCTACCAGAAGGAAAATGGCGGTTGATAAATGCGGCGTTACGCTTGGACGCGTTTTGGAGCGTAGATGCGGTCATATGTCAAATCAATTCGATCGTTTAAATCACGGTGGTTATAGTGGACGCGATTATTAATATGATCGTGCACCATAGTAGTCATGATTTCGTCAGGTTGATGGGACATTAGGCCGACTTATGAATTGCGGCAACCAGAGCCGACGCGATTATGTCTTTAAAAACGTCCGCTGCAATGGACGCGATTTTAGCCAGAGAAGTCTATAAATACAGACCTGCGGTTTCAAAAAAAGGAAGAGAGAGATGAAAATCCCCAAAGCGGCGAAGCCTGCCGAATCGATGCCTCGACTTCCGGACTTTCAGTTCTCAATTCCTGGGAGCCTCTACAGTACCAGGCGCGAGTTCTTGAGCTGAGAAGGATCCTCCATCGTGAGCCGCGTGAAGTAGTGTCGTCATCGTACCTGTCAAAGAGCAACAGCTTCCGCCCCCACTTTCTCTCTCCCTTTCATTCTGTCTTTTATTTAGTGCATGCATCGTACTGTACCACACACACACATCATTGTTATTCTACCTATCTTTAGGGGTTTAACGTCACCCCCAAAAGGTGTGTTAACGCCCTTTTAATGTCATTTCGTTTAGTCCTTTGTGTTTACATTTACTGCACCGCGTAGTCTAATCCATCTTTCGTTTGTTTGCATGTTGTCTTTTCTTTTGCAAGGTAACCGTACGAGCCAAATCTCCTTTACCGGCCGGCCGGTGGAAGGAGGAAGGAGGACCCACGCACCACACATCCCGCACTTTTCTACGGGCAGAAGGTTAGGATTCCTTTTCTCACCTGTCATCCTTCGGCACCCTCGTGTACCTGGCGATCACGGTCTTTTATTTTTATTCTCTTTTCCGCTTTTCCACTCCATATCACACACACACATATCCACTGTCCATCCCCCCCTCTTTGTGGGCGCCGCTGAAAATGGTATCTACAAATTGGCGATCACGGTGGGACCCTTCTTTATTTTGGCTCGGTTACCTCATCTGGCACCCGCTGTGCCTCTTTTGACACCCCACGTGGTGTTCCTTTAGTTTGTTGCCATTTTCTTCCTTAGTTATCTTTATGTCTTATTTGCACCTTCTGGCATAGAAATTTAGCTTAGTTTAAATACATAGTTATAAACTCATAAATAAAAATTAAATAAAAAAATGCATGCTATAGTTTCACCTTATCTATTTCAGTTTATTTGAGAAAGCTTTTAATCCTCATATCCCCCCCCCCCTTTTCAACTGAAGCAAACCCTCCTTACCTGCTCATGGCTTGCAATTTTTTCGTTCTGCTGAGCACTGTTTAGATTCGCGTCCATAGCAGTCGACGCGATTTTGTGTTGTGCGGCAGACATTGTTGACGCCTTTTGTGACGGAGTCCGGAGGGAGTCGCCTTGGCTCTTACAGCTTCTGCGAGCTGTCAGATCCGCGGCTGACAGAACGGACGCGATTTTGAATAGGCGACCACTGTAGTGGACGCGATTTTAAACCTGTCACAGAAGGTTGATCTGTCTGCCTTGTTTTACTTTCTCGCATTTGCAGGGCATATCATCGGTTGAGGGACCTCCTTCCCTCCTTACTCTAGGATTCCATACACCTCTCTCGATGAGAACTATCTCCCTTTTGGGCATTCCGTCCCATCTGGCTAGAGAATTCTCATCGGGACCTCCATAAGTCTCCATACCCCGTGGATTCCCTCACGGTGGACCGAGCCAGTTGTACCCATTTTCGGTGACTCGGGTTAGATTTCCCTTTTGCGCGGAAAGTAAACTATTTTAGAAGAGCCCGAAGCTGTCATCTCACCTACTGCTAAAGCTCTCCCTATTGAGTGACACACATTGATAATTAAATCCACACTAAGCTTTACTGAATATTCAAGTGGACGTAATCATCAAGTGTGTGAATTAAAAATTGTCAATCTCTTCTCTCAAATTGTTGTGAGTAGTTGTTTGCTATATTTCCCCTGAATCATCCCGCATGCAACTTCGTTCCGGTCGATCTCTCTCGATGGCCAAATACGAAAATGTGGGTCATGATGATGATCTGTATGGCTCCGGTCAGCACCTCCAAGTTGATCCGTCCAACCCGCATGTTCATGTGGTGGACACCCAAGCTCCTCAGCTTCCCCAAGTTTCTCAGAGGCGTGATCCTGACGATCCCTCTGCTTCAATTAATTTGTCTTAGCTTGTGGATATGCTACAGAACCTTCAAGCTCCTTAGCTTCAGGAGGTTCAAGCTGCCCTCAAGGGGAAGTCTCTCGCCAATCCAGATCCATTCAACCACCCAAACACGGGAGTCCGAATTGAATCTGTTCGTGACCCGATGGGACAAATTTCACCCGCCCCCTCTCGAGCACACTCTGTTATTCATTCCCCTCATCATAGTCCTGAAGAGAGGCGTCATACAACTACTGACATGGCACGGCCTACATATCAACCTCAGGTTCCGACCCATGGTCCTGTGTACGCCGGTGCTCCTCTCCAGTATCCCTCTCAGGCGAATATTCCTTCGGGTGCACCCCAACCCTCCGCTAATCAAATTGCCCAAACTCTTCTAGCTAAGGTCAATAGGCTAGAAAGAGATTTGAAAAGGGCATCTGTCCCTAACGATTCATTTGAACTGGCACTCCCTTCTATGTCAGTCTTTCACCTCCCTCCTTCGGAGATGCCGGTATACCGTCGCTACAATGGCACCGACAATCCATTTGTACATATTAAAGAATTCATGTACGAGTCTTCCTTTTGGCAGGATGATAACCGTGCCCTTGCTTTTCTTTTTCGTCGATCCCTGGACGGGCCTGCCTTAGACTGGTTTTACTCTCTGGATCCTACGGATGCCGAGAATTTTGAGGCTGTACAGAGGAAATTTTTGAGGAGGTACAGAGATAGAGTTGGTCCGGTGCTCTCGATCACCGACTTGATGGCCGAGAAAATGAAGGCAGATGAAGATTTTGTCCATTTTGTTGATAAATGGAGGCTCTTGGCCGGAAAATTAAAGGATCTCCTGTCTGAATCGGAGCAAGTAAAAATGATCACAGCAAATGCCACTCCGCAATTCAGACACATTTTGGCCATGAACAAGTTGACCACCATGGAAGAATTGTATGAAAGAGCCACATACATCCAGACTCAGCTGAAAGACTCTCCCATAGTGGCCATGTTTGAGCCCAAGGCCCGGGTGGTCAAGAATGCTGCTAGTGCCCCCACAGGGGGTCCTACTACTGAGGGCGTTATTCATAATGAACAAGTGAGTGCATTTGGCGGTCCAAACCCTCCCTTTCATCGTTCACCCTATAACCCCAGAGCACAACAACCTCAAACACCAACTTTCAGGCCAAACATCCAATTTATGTTTAGAGGGCCATCGCCACCTCCACAACAGCCACATCAACCATTTTATTACCAACCGCCCCAGCAACCCCAGTTTCAGGCACCTCAGCGTCCACAATTCCAGCAACCGCAATACCAGCCCACACCTCCTCACTACCAGCCTCAACAGCCTCCTCAACCACCTCCCCAGTTCAACCAGGTACCTCTTCTGCGCACTTATGATCCTTCACAGCCTCGACCTCCACCTGGCCCGAGAAGAACTCACTACTCTCCATTGCCAGAGACTCTACCTGACATCTTCAATGCACTTATGGCTACCGGTGCACTTACATTGCCAAGGGAAAGGCTACAATGGCCTCCCAATATTGATACCACTCGGTACTATGAATTCCACCGAGGGCCAGGCCATACACTGGAAGAATGCTTCCACTTCAAGGACTATATTCACAACTTAAGTGAAGGTGGAGGCATTGATTGGGTAGAAATGAGGAAATACATCACTGACATGAAGACAAGGAGGCCAGCTAGACAAGGCCAGCAACAGCAAGGCCAACAACAGCAACAACAACAGCAACCTCAGCAGCAGCAGCAGCCAAGCTTGGGGATTGTACAAAACCCACTGCCGGAGCATCAAGCCCCGAATGCACAAGTCAGTGCCTTTACGGGTCATCCCCGGCCCGCGGAAGTAGCCTCTACATCTACTCCATCCACCCAGCCATCTTTTATTTTACCACCTTTTATCTGCGCACCTACCCCCGACAACCCGTTACCCTCCTTCCTATGTATCCCCGCTCATTATGTTTCTTCCACTCGCACCACTAACCCTCCGCTCGCATCCCGGCCTTCCGCTACTACACCCGCTCCATCTGCAAACCCATCAGCTCCGTTTTTACGCGCACCTGTACCGCCACAGCCAAATAATCCCTCTCCTGTTTATTCAGCTTCACAATCAACCGTACCAAACCCTCCTCCTCCCCATATACCTTCCACTATACCCTTTATCAATCCCAATCATCGAGCCTCTTTTCTCCGCACTACTACCGCTACCACTCCTACCACCCCCCAGAGTGCGACAGACTTTCAACTGCCGCACCAGATATTTAGCAACCAACCTTCCACCTCACAGTCTACTTCCACTCAACCGGCTGTGGCATCTACATCGGCAAGCCATTCAAAGCCTGCCATGGTGCTCCGCAGTGGGCGTATGTTTAACAGAGTTTTTCCCCAGCAGCAAGAGCAGATGTTGCCATCCCAAGAAGAAGAAAAAGTGCTGCCAGAAGAATCAGTTCCAGGGACCCAGTATGACTTGCTAAAGCATTTAGATAGAACTCCAGCCAGGATATCCATCTTGGAGTTAATCAAGAGATCATCAAGTCATCAAGAAGCTCTCATGCAATATCTACAGAAGGTGATGGTTAATGAAGATTTTCCGGTCAACCAGATCAGTACAGTGCTAACTCCAGCAAGCTTGCATCTGGCAATCATGTTTCACGAGAATGAACTGGAACCAGTCGAGTCACAACGGTACGCCCTGTGCCTTACAGTGAATATCAATGGCGTCTGTGTGGCTCGATGTTTGGTATATTCTGGAGCATCCATTAATGTTGTGTCACCCAACACATTAGATCTTTGTGGGATTCCAGTTCAAGCAATCCGACCCGCTGTCATTACCGTCACGGCCTACGACAACTCCAGTAGGACACCAAAAGGGGTCGTCACATTAAGGATTGAATTGGGCCCGTCTGCTACAGAGATGGACTTCCATGTTCTAGATATGGACCCAAGTTTCCGTATCATTTTGGGCAGACCATTTGTTCAGGCCCTTGGTGTTGTCATATCAACAGTTCACCAATGTTTAAAATTCCCATACAAGGGCCGTGTTATTAAAGTCATCAACAAACCCACGACTGCAGATGGTCTGCCCAAAACTTCCATGTTCTATATATGGACCCAAGTTCCCGAGTCATCAGACCAAGCCACCGCTCCCTTCTACAGAAGGGGCATTTACTGCTTTCCATAATCCATTTCCCTCCCAGGGGAATGTCGTTGTGAATTCTCCCTCAGAGAATGACTCCTTTACTGCTTTCCCTAATTCACATTCGCAGGATGCTGCTTCTACTTCTTCTTTCCATGTACAGTCTCCTCCGCTCACCCGTGAGTCAGGGACTTCTTCCAGTCTTTTTAATAAATTTTCTTTGCAAAGTTCTGCTTGTTTTGTCCCGCTTTCTGTGAATTCTCCTTTAGTTTCTCCTTCCCAGAAGTCGTCTTTTCCTTCTGTTGTAAATAAGATAAGTCAAGAAGTTAATAAGCTAAGGGTAGGTTCTGAGAAGAAGCCTAAAGGGAGAAGGATTCCTCACCGTTATCTAGCCAGCCTAACCCATAAGTGCCGAGCATGTTTAGCAGTCCCGAAATTCATGGAGAGCCCAATGCAATTTCTGGACTGGGAATATGATCAGTCAGCATGCTTTGTCGATGATGGGTTTGGGGTCTATGAAATCATTGATGATAATGACCCAGTCAAGGAAGGCGATGAAGAATTCGAGGACGAAGCTGACGCGTTCGCAAGTGGGTTGAGAAGGTTTGATGAACCGTCAACAGCTGTGCAGGAAATCACTAAAGAAATCAATCTGGGAACCGAAGAAGATCCCAAGACTGTCCTCATCAGCAGTAATCTATCACCTGCTGAAGAAGAGGCGATTGTAGAGGTTCTCAGGGAATATAAGGACATATTTGCATGGAGCTATGAGGATATGCCCGGCTTGGATCCTGCATTAGTAGAGCATCATCTCACTCTCAAGCCAGGGTCCATCGCAATTAAGCAGCGGTTGAGACGTTTTCACCCTCAGATGGCTTTAAGAATGAAAGATGAAATTGATAGACTCCATAAAGTCAAGTTCATTAAAGTCATACTTTATCCAAATTGGGTGGCAAATATTGTCCCAGTTATCAGGAAAGATGGAAAGGTTAGAATTTGTATTGATTTTCGGGACCTCAATCGTGCATGTCCTAAAGATGATTTCCCATTGCCCCACCTTGATGTCCTTGTGGATAATATAGCTGGGTATGAGACTCTTTCTTCTAGGATAGCTTTTCAGGATACAATCAGATCAAACTGGCTGAGGAAGATCAGGACAAGACTTCTTTCACCACACCTTGGGGAACTTATTGCTTTGTGGTCATGCCATTTGGGCTCAAGAATGCTGGTGCTACTTACTAGAGATCTATGATGGTCATTTTTCATGACATGATCCACATCTTTGTTGAGGTATATGTTGATGATTTGGTGGTGAAATCAAGATCAACGGCTGAGCATGCTGGGGTTTTAATTAAAGTCTTGCAAAGGACCAGGGAATATCATTTAAAAATGAACCCCAAAAAGTGTGTATTTGGTGTGTCAGCATGGAAACTGTTAGGGTTTATTGTGAGCAAAAGAGGCATAGAAATCGATCCCAACAAAGCAAAGGCAATAAAAGAGATGCTTCCTCCCAAGAATCTAAAAGAAGTTCGAGGATTAATCGGGAGGTTGCAGTTTGTCCGTCGGTTCATCTCCCAACATTCACAAAGGTGTAGGCCCTTTTATGACCTCACCAAGCCAGGAGTTGAATTTTGTTGGGATGAGAGGTGTCAGGCAGCTTTTGATGAGCTTAAGGATTATTTAACTAATCCTCCTGTCCTAAGGCTGCCTACACCAGGCAAGCCACTCATCCTCTATGTTTCTGTCCTGGAAGATTCAGTGGGAGCTGTTCTAGCACAAGTAGATGAAGAAGGTAAGGAAAGGGCAGCTTACTACTCGTCTAAACTTCTCAACCCATGCGAGCAGAAGTACAATACAATGGAAAAGACCTGTGCAGCGCTCGTATGGGTAGTGCGGAAATTAAAGCACTATTTTCTTGCACAAACAGTCCACCTCATTGCTCGAATGAACCCCATCAAATTCCTGCTTGAAAAATATGTCCTTACTGACAGGTTAGCATGCTGGCAAAGCTTTCTCTCCCAGTTCGAAATCATTTACATTCAGCAGAAGTCCATTAAAGGCTACACAATAGCCGAACATCTTGCCCACCACCCCATTCCCCAAGTTGATCCTGTTCGTTCAGAGTTCCCGGATGAAGAGTTAATGTCCCTCAATCAATCCAATCCTGTTTGGACATTATATTTTGACGGGGCTTTGAACTCCTTTGGAAAAGGTATTGGGGTGGTCCTGATGTCACCAGAAGGTGTCACCATCTCGCGAGCTTGCAAATTAAACTTTTCTGCCACCAACAACATCGCTGAGTATGAAGCTTTGTTAGCTGGTTTGGAGCTCGCCCACTTCTATGATGTGACACACCTGCGGATTGTAGGTGATAGCCAATTGATTCTTCGCCAGGTGCTTACCAAATATCACACTTATTGTGACGGACCGGGGTATTTATGCCCGATAAGGCTCCATATCCAGATCCGCCTCCCGCGAACGGACCGAAGTCTCGCAAGGGATATCTCACACACGTGTCCAGTAAGAGTATAAAAGACAACTACACAGTATAAAACACAAGAAAGTACATGTGCTTATATCTGTTCACAAATTTGTACAACTGTCCCATTACATTAATACATGTCCAATTTAAAAGAGTACAACTACCTGGGGCATACCTCGAGGGAGCACAAGCTCACACAACACTAACTACTACACTACTGCTGGTGGTACAAGTCTGACACAACGCTGCTGCAGGCCAAACACACGGCAAGCCATGAAAAGAACTGTAGGGGAGTGAGCCTCAACGAGTCACAGGTTCAGTAGGGACCACCCAAAAACAACACCGAAACTACAAACACCTCAACCCCAAGGGTTTCACTGGCAACACCAATAGCCAAACCATTTCATGCTCACATCATAACAATAAATAACAATTAAACATAATCATGATAATAAACATAAAGTCCTCGGAAGGAAAATAGGACTACAGGACTAATATAATATCATTAGTCAGCCCAACTACTAAAGTGTCTAAACCACAGTCTCACTGACACACTGCTACAACAACTAGTTGCCTAGGCTATAAGCCACACAGGCAAGTCACTGCCTAGGCTGCCAGCTTCCCAGGCGAACCTCAACCACATGGGTACTAGGACAGCCAACCAAGTGCTGGTCCATTAAACCTCAAACCACGATATATCAAAAACTACACACACCAGATAACATGGTCGGCTACAGCGGGCCAATTCATCATATACTATAACCATAATCGAAAGCTTACCTAAAGAAAGGTGAAACATCACAAGTGGAAGGTCTCATTACACGACCTCCACGGAGCACAGCTCCACCAAACCACGGTACGCCTAGGCCATAAGCCTCATCGGAAAATTACCCACAAAGAGTAACAGGATTAACAATCATAAACTAATCCACAATAACTTATAAACAAAGATCTACTTAAAACGGATAGGATACAACAAGTGGTAGGTCAAACCACAAAACCTCCACAACACACGAGAGCCTGAAAAGGTTGGTACACAATGTACCACCACAAAACTACAAAGTAACCCACGAAGGGAACATGTACCTGCTACCTCAAGGTACCACAACACAAACACCCATACGAAGGGTACAAGTAGTTGGTAAACACCACACTAAACCTCAATTATATTATATCTTTATTTAGGCACAATATTACAGGTGAAACCTCAACCGGCAAGTCACACAAACCACAACTCAGTCACAACTGTGCCAACACCAGGGCACACCTCGAACAGGTCAAACCTCGACCACGAGTCACAAACTCACGAACCATAGTCAGTGGCAAAGTACGAGTCAAGCCATAGCCCGAGCAGGCAAAGCACGAGTCGGAAAGAACGACGCCACCACACGGGAACGGTCTACTGGCAGATGAGGCCAGTATCCAACTCGGACAACACAACACAAGAACAACCTCTCAGCCTCGCAGTCACGGACGAAAGGTACAACTGCCGCTCCACGAGAACAAGTCAAACAACTTTGGAGACCAACCAACACCACACCTACAGACACACAGCTGCAGGCCCATGCCTGGCACCTTTAGGGTCTCTGGCCGGAGCACCCTAAAGTGAGGCACTGGAAAACAGGACTAGCTGGGGACCAGTGTCGATTACTGGTGTCCGTACCCCCAACTACGAGCGCGCTACAAGCGACTACACACCCACAAACACAAGCCGCTGCCCTACTGTCGTCTTTCCCTCAGCCGGACGTACAACTCAAGCATAGGAGTGAGGGTGTCCAGGAAGACGACACAGACCTCGACGGTACCACACTGTACCGGGACAAACCCCAAGCACAACAAACACACGTGCCTGGCTCACAAAGAACCTGGGGTACCCGACTAGAGAGGCATTCCGGAATAGGCGCCGGACCACCACACTCGGCTAGCACAAACCTCGATATTTACATATATAATCTTTATTTATAAATCATGATATACATGTGTTAGGATTAGCTTAACATCGGTCACCGTGTGACCCCAAAGCTATATCCTACACCAACACAATCATGAACCACAAACTTGCCTATCATCGGTCACCTCATGACCTCCGTGGCAACACACACACCACTTAATACATAAATCAATATAATATTATTCGAAAGACAACAACGAACCAGGGCTAGGTCCACATATGACCTTCACTGCCCAAACACCACAAAGTCATGGCTAGGCTCACACAGGAACCTCACTGCCTAGTTACTACGACAAATCATAAGAATTACATTACGACAAAGTGTGTAGTATGCACACATCCAAACCACGTAGACAACACGTGTATAATACACCAACCAGGTGCACCACACGTCAATCACTTAAACCACATGTCCAACACATGGACAACACACTCCAAGATTGCTACGGGTGCCAACGCACCACACATACTACGTAAGCCAATTACGTACATCACATATTAACCACATAAAACATGCCCACTTCAAGAGCAATGCGCTCCATGAGCGTAACACGTGCAATGGCTCTCACCTGTCACTGCCATGCACAAGCAACCACATGATATTCATAACCAGAAAAGCTACGTAAAACACGCTGCATTGATACATGCACAAGTTGGCGGCAACATCGATTGCCGTCCACCAGATATAAACGGCAATATCCCCTGCCGTCAACACTAAATAAATTCGATATTAACGGCTAGCCATATGGCCGTTAATATCCAAATAAAGAACTCGACGTCAATCGATATTGACGCCAAAATCTTCAGCTTCCAGGTACACAAAACACACAGACCGGCCCAAGGCCAGTCTTACGGGCAACTTAGCCCCACAACCGGTAAGAACACAAGGGGAGACATTTCCCCATACATCTACATACTATAATTAAATCGGAGAAACAAGATCCAACACTTGGATCAATCAAACCACCCGATTTCCCAGCATGAAGAACCATTTTCCCAAAAACTCAATTTACATCCGAATTATGCAAAGAAAGCATAACAAATTAATCAGGGAAGATCAACGGGTCCAGCCCCTACCTCAGAAACGCGATTGAACTTCCGAAGAACCTTGAATCACGCCGAAACCCGAGGAACGTCCCGCGAATACCGCGCTCCAATTCGACATTCCCCACCCGATTTGCCGCTACCACGCGCACCACGGCTGCCCCTCGTACTCCCGTCGACCACCGGAACTCGAGAAGAGGCTCAAGGGTGAAGGTGGGCGAAGAGGAGAGGAGAGAGTGGGGAAAGAACAAGGCTCGGGTCAGCCCTAAAAACACAGGCGCCTTAGGTTAACGTCAACCTCTGCGCCGCTAATCAAACCGCCGCAACTAGGCGTCCACAACACTCGCCGCCAAGTTCAACAGTCGACGTCTACATCGATGGATGCCAACAACATGTTAACGGCAACACCATTGCCGCCAACACACAATAAACGACACACACCTGGACGCCAACCCACTTTTAATGTCCAGCACACTGAACACCAACACAGATCTATAACCGACCCTGGTAAGGATCCAATAAAAAAACACACAACACAAGTCGCACTGGTTAAGGTGTGACCACCACATACACTAAACCGAGGATCCACGAAGATCCGAAAAACGCGCGACGTTACATTATTATCACCTAAAAAGGAATATCGTCCTCGATATTCAAAACAAATTACAACAATCGGATTATCACCTAAAAAGAAATAAAATCGTATACAGAACAAGAAGGATACTCTTTCTCTGCATCAGCCTTTCAATTCATCAGTTCATTTCCATCCTTGCTTTGCTCCTTTCTTTTCTTTCAATTCATTTCACAATTACTTCATTCTGTCGATTCCATTGCCTTTCTTTACCTTTCAATTGTAGACGATCCTACCTTGCCAATGGTGCTTTATCTCCTTGGACTGAACCTACTTCCACAATTTTCCAGTTGTGTTTGCAACATTTTTTTTCGAGACCGCTTTATCTTTCTCAAATATCTTACATTGTAATATTCTTTCATGCCACCATTTTCTTTTTCCATTTATCACTGTTTGCTGTTATCCTGCCTCATCTGCATTTACATTCACAACTGACACCTCTTCAAAGAAAACCAATCATCATCTTTGAAATTCCTGCTCTATTCATATTATTCTGTTCATACCGCTTTAAGTCAATCTCTGATTAAAAACCATAATAAACTCTGTTCCTTTATTCCGCTGCGCAAAACTTTACACTTTCTCCTTATTCAAGCAAACTTGAACAATCTGTGAATATTAAATCTTTCTTTACTTCAGCTTCCGCTGCGCTACTCTGATCACACTGAACACTTTTGCAAAATATTCCATAATTTCTGTTCACAGTATTGCTTTCAATTACTTTCTTCTGGCTTCAACTGCTTCTCAAATCATCTTATTCAATTAATTCATGCTGAAGAAATTACTACAATTTCTGATCTGCCAAACCGCTATTGACATATTGTGCTCTTCATATATCTTTCTTACTTTACTAACATTCTCTGGCTAATCTCATAATTTTGTTGCATAACCTTTCCAAATACTCTTTAATTAGTCTATTCCTGCTCCTGCATGAAACTCTGGAATATCTTAATAACAATTCCTTTCTGCTCAATTGAATCATTTCTTTGCACCAATATGCAAACTCTAACTGACATTTCCTGACTCATCTGACCTTATTCACTTCATCATTTGCTAAATTCTTCATTTCTCTAATTCATATCTTTTCTGCAAAAATGCCTCTCTTATTTCATTAAATGTTCTTTCTGAAAAATTTCTCATAATCTGCCATTCATCAACTAAATATTCCTCTTGTGCAATTTTCACAAATTCTTATTGCACACTAATCCTTCTTTTCTCTCTTTCTTTATTCAACTGATCATTTCTATACTTATTTATACAAATCTTCATATCACACTTTCTGTTACCATCATTATTCATAACAACACTTTTCTCAAATTTCTGATCTCAGGCATATTAAATATATCTGCCATAAATCACTGCTCTTTTATGTACTAATACTTCTTTTAAAGTTGATCTGCCTTACTTAATCATATCAAACTCTTCATAACACTAATCACATTCTCATCCACACTGTTTCTTAATATCATCTGACTCAGATCTCTAATGCCACAATACATTTGCTGAGGTTCTCAACTATATTTTACACATTTAATCATTTCTGACACACACACTGACCTGTTCCTTCTCACCTTGTTACCATACACCTGTCTCTGCTAACTCTGTACTTTATTAACATATAACAGGTATATCCCTCTCAAGGCACTACTTTACCTTTCTCCTCTAATCTCTGCAACTGAAAACTTTTAAATACTATACTTTAACTGTACTAGTGCCAGGATGCTACCACACAACTTATGCCACTATCCACGTTGTGGCACAACAACTGCTCCCAACTTCCAATTTAACAAACAGAAACACACGGTTTACGTGCCAAAAGCTCACGTAAAAACTATTTTATATCACACAAAATCGCAGACTTACTACCAGCAGTAGACATTA
>CM024757.1:163792278-163900118 GCA_014218235.1 Colocasia esculenta
GAGAGATTAGAAAGACGCTATTTTGATAGAATCGCCAAAATCGCATTTTTCTTCTTCGGATGGAGAGTTGACTTTTTATTGGTAAGAGATATGATTTTTCTGATATTTTTATTGGATTCAAATGGAGGTACTTCCTTATTTACATATAATATCTTAAGTAAATGAAACATCAAATTATAACATTTACTTAAATGATATAGAATGTAAATAAGGTATGAGTTTGCAGTCTTGCAGAGGTTCTGCTGACACCTCTGGAAGGAAGCAGTCCTGACAGAACATACAGAAATCTGGCTAACTCTACTATATATATGTGATTCGATTCATGTATAAAGGGTGAGTCGATTCATGTATAAAGGGTGAGTCGATTCATGTATAAAGGGTGAGTCGATTCATGTATAAAGGGTGAGTCGATTCATGTATAAATGGGTGAGTCGATTCATGTATAAATGGGTGAGTCGAATCATGTATAAAGGTAAGTCGATTCATGTATAAAGGGTGAGTCGATTCATGTATAAATGGGTGAGTCGATTCATGTACTGTAGCAGTCGAATTATGTACTGTAGCAGTCGAATTGTGTACTGTAGCAGTCGAATTATGTATAAACTGGCAGTCGAATCATGTATAAAACTGACAGTCAATTATGTATAGTTGGCAGTCGAATCATGCAGTGGAATTACATGTAAACTCACAGTCTGATACTTAACTTTTTAACAGAGTGTTGGATAATCTCACAGTAACTGGTATGATCATATATGTGTACAAGGATGTGCACTCTAGGATTGTAAGGATGATTCTAACCATGTTAAGTTAGAAAAATAATAATATGACTCTTGAAATGCTTTTACTTCTACAGCAGGGATTTCCAATGTGGTGTAAAACACATGTATGTCATGAACAGTCCAACAACAACTCGATAGTCAAAACAAGAATTAGATAAGAGAAGGAAAAGAAGTTGAATCCTAAACAGAAGGTTTCATAGCAAGTCAAGTGAGTAAGATTGAGAGAGAAAGGAAAAGAATTCTACCTTACTGATTAAAGTAGGTTTCCCTCAACACAGAACTTCCCAGAAATAGGGAAAAGAAGAGAAAGCTTGCAGCAGTTGGAGAGATTTGATCTATATCAACCGAAGCAAGAGCAACACACAGCAAGTAGCTCCAACCCCAAGATTTGCAGCCCATTTTTACTCAGAAGTAGCAGTAGGAAGCACTAGGAGAAAAACCGAAGAAAGTGATAGATAGGGAGAACATCTAGGAGAAGCTCTCCTGGGAAGGTCGGAATGCTGCACACTGGAAGATTTTTATCACCCAAAGCTTCAGGTGCAAGGCACGCATGCTTACAGGTGTTGGGGTAAAAACCCCCAATTAATCACCCACAGCCACCTGGTCCAAGCATCACCCTAGGATTAGCACATGGGTAAAAACGTGTAAGGGATCTAACCCACCATGACATAGGCTTACGTTGCCCATGGTACGTAAGCATACAAGAATTTCCAAAAAAATCATTCCCGTAATTAGCCCATAAATCAGCTAGTCTAAATATCCTCTTGTAAACATATCCAAATGAAGTCCATTTGTGTTGAAATTTCAGCCATAAGCTAATGTAATGGTTTTACAAATTATGGTGATTTTTATTTAATTTTTAGAATTTATTTTACACATGGTGAAAATTCACCCGGAAAATAGTCGCGGCGGCTTATCCTCGAAGTCCGCATGTCAATAAATCCAGATATTTACGTTTATATTATCTCCACATTTTTCTGAGAATTATGATGTTCTCAGATTTATTTTTCGTTACAGTTTTCCAGTGTCGCTCTGTCGGAGCGTGCACCTCGGTGTACGACACTGGAGAAACATACGTCGTCCTTAATTAAACTCATATCCTAATTATTTCAATTTAATGACAAAAATAATATATAATAACCACATTGTTCATATTTTCCTAACACTTTAAATTTTTGGGGTGTTACACATCTATTCTAGTCCCAATTATTGACAGCTTTTTTCTCTAATGATATTTATATCTACGTATATTGATTATCTATTATTCAACCATTATATATCACTATATGATTTTACCATACTGATTTGATCTTGTTATACTTCATTTAGTAAGGGTCATTATAATGTACATGATGAAGAAGATATGGTAGAAAAGATTATTAAATTTACATTTGAAACTATTCATAAATTTAATAATTAATATACTTATAAATTTATAAATTAATTATAATTGTATAAATATTGTTACATCCGAAGTTTCCGTTTTGTTTCCGTTTCCGTTTCCGATTTTCCGATAGAAAGTGGAAATGGATGCGGAAGCGAAAACACCCTTTTCCGTTTCCGTTTCCGACTCCGAAATTTCTTATAAGAAGCGGAAGCGGAAACACCTATTTCCGATTCCGACTCCAACCCGTTGGCAGCCCTACTTAAACATAAAGTGTCTCTTGATCAACCATCCAGATAAAGTGTCTCCATTGAAAAGAGCATCTTCACGGTCTACCTTCTCCACCCGCTAGGTCTGTCAAGGTCCATCGAGTTATTAATGGTGGTGCATATGTGGGGTGGGTCGACTCTAGCTACAACTTATTCGTGGTAGGGAATGTGTTCATGTTCTCTAAAGACCTCCCTCACTACTAGCGCAACAGAGATCTCAAGTATTTGGTTGTCGCTATATATATATCTGTCTTAGAAAAAGCTTAATTACACTTGTACAAGTGCAGTTGTTGCTCTTGCACAGCAACATAGTCACCCGCGTGGCGTCATGTTTAATGTCATGCAGATTAGTGGATAGACGAGGCAACATGTAAGTAGTGACAGCAATTGGTGAGCGACAATAGATAAGTTGTAGTAGATGTTGAAATTAAAAATTTTGACTTAGAATTAAAAATTTTAGATTTTAAAATATTACCCTTAGAGTTTAAAATATTACTTGGACTTTTAATTATAGTTTGAGCTCATAAATATTATCTTTATAGTAAAAAATACATAACCCTTGGAGTTTACAAAATATTGATTGGGCTTTTACAGTTACATGTTTGAGCTCATAACTTCTATCCTTAGACTCAAAAATATTTCTCTTATGGTTTAAAAATTATTGATTAAAATTTTAATAGTTATTTTAAACTCAAAAATAATAATTTTAGATTATAAAATAATAATTTTAGATTTTAAAATTAAAAGTTTTGACTTAGAATTAAAAATTTTAGATTTTAAAATATTACCCTTATAGTTTAAAATATTGCTTGGACTTTTAATTATAGTTTGAGCTCATAAATATTATGAGCAATTGGTGAGCTCTTAAGTAGGTGGCTCGGCAGGCGCACGCCTGAAGAGATAGTGCGAATGGATCACAACTCTTGAGTCAGACCAATAACACATGTATCTCACCAAGGGGGGTAAAGAGAGGGAGCATAAGGGAAGAACATCGCCTGAGCAGTCTTGAGAACTCCTTCACATACTTCCTCACCGAGCCAATCCTGGAACAAAATAGGAACTGTCAAAATTAATGATTAAGCAATACAAGCTGGGGAGAAGGGGGAACTAGGGAAAAGGGGGAACATCACAATGAAGGAATGCAGAGAGATCTGCAAGGAGGAAGAATGGGGTGAGAGAGGGCGATCGAGTGGAAGAAAGCTGAGGAGAGGAGAATGAGTTAGGAGTGGAGTTGGTGCTACTGAAGGGGGGGGGTTACAATAGGAGGATGGGAGGTGGAAGGGGGTAGAGTTGGTGTGGGTAGGGGTGTCAATGGGCTGGGTTAATTTGAAGTCCAATGGGTAGTCCACTACAGACTCAATTTGGGTTAAAATATGATGGCTCATAGATCTCTTTTGAAGTCCATTTGTCAACCCATCACTTGATGGGTTGGACTCGGGTTAGTCCATTGGGCTAAGAGACATCAATAACAACCATACCTATCAATAACCACCATACCTACAAATGCATTAAAAATATGCTTAAATAAAAAAATTGATTTCCACCACACCAACAGTTTTCTTTAAATTAAAACATGTTTAAATTAAAATAGTGAATCTATCTACATATTAGCTTGATGGGCTGAAACGGGTCCCAATGGCTACAATGGGTTTGTTTTACTTTGATCTATTAAATTTGGATTGGGTTATTTTAGTGTTAGGCTAAACTGAGTTTAAATTGGGCCAGCCCAAACCCACCCATTGACACCCCTAGATGTGGGGAGGGAAAACGATGGAAAGAGAGGGGGATAGGTAAAAGGTGCTAAAGAACAAAGTAAGATGGCGAAGGAAGCGATGAGGAATCTCGGGAAAAGTGAGCTACTAGAAGGGAGACAACTCACATAACATTGAACCTGTTGTTGTTCGTCAACTCGCATAATATTAAAAGTGATGTCACATAAATTATCATATCATATCGGAAGGGTATAAGAAGTATAGTAAAACTTTCTCATCCGTGTCAGGAGGCCGCCAACGCCGACCCTCTAATATTTGCTAGCGGCATTGAGAAGGGGGTGCGGGCCAAGTTTGTCAAGACGGACAGGGCAACGGTAGAGAAGCTCGTGGCAGTTGCTGCCGGGGTTTATGGTCAGGATAATTGAGGTCTCTATTTATATATATATATATATATATATATATATATATATATATGTGTGTGTGTACTTGCTCTCCATATTCGTATCAGTGTGTGAAATCTTTGCTAGCTACGTACATTAATTGGTCATCCGACAAAAATACTGTTTTCTAATTAGTTATCAATTTTAAAATAGAGAAAAATAGATGATTTTATTGTTTAAGATTTTAAATGATGACGAACTGAGTCATTCCCCGTTAAACACTCTCCAAGGTATTGTTTTCTGTTATTGCTAGATTGTGTTAAAAAATAAACCAGATTGAAAAGGTAGTATATACACGTCTTTCAATTCTAAGTCAAGCACACGGTATTCTAAATTGAAAAACTGATAAATATGTTTTATGACATTTTAGATGAAAAGAAAATATTGTTTTGTTATTTTTGCAATATTTTTACGGCTCATCAAGTGACCCCTTTAATGCAATGTCCACTATGGTGAATGGACATTCCATAAATAGAGATGAGTTTTCTTAGAACCATGCCCAAAAGCCAAGGAGAAACCCCCGGCCCACTTCCTTCCTCCCTCCCTCCCTCGTAATTGCTTCAGATAAGAGAAACCCTCAAGTCCTCTTCCTTGAGTTACATAATCGTATATCGTCATCAACGTAATGTGAGATGAGTACAGAACTTAAAATGTTGTTCAAACAATAGTCCGGTTGAAACCTAGATCATTTCAACATTCTTTTCTTCTACCAATAAAATTAACACGCGTGGTAGGTCCTACCATTCCAAGATTAGCTTCGACCCGTACCTAATTAACGTCTAACATATAGGTGTGGAATTGTTCCGTCGTTAATCTGTCGCTATTCTGTCACTAGATTCTCTTGCGACATAATAACGATCGAATTGCGACAGAACTGGTCCGTCGCTAAAAAATCTTTTTCTTATAAAAGTCCTCAAATCTTTCTTCCAGAATCTATTTTCACCCATTTCCAGATGATTTTATAGTTACATAATTAAGCGGCCGGCTTTCACTAACAAAGGCATATGACAACGGTCACGGATGAGAGAAATTTTGGATTTTTTTTTAAATTTAAAAGCATTTTGAGTTACATCGGGCAAGGTTGATGAATGAAAATTACTATAGTTGAGATTTTGTTCTTTCCAAACCAAACAAGATAGAAAAAGATTTACGTTAAAGGTATAGGTCTATGTGATATTTTTAGGCTTTTTTAGTTTTTGGTGCTTATAATCTTTTTAAATTAACTTTCAATCTCCTAATGCGCAACTTAATTGTCTATTTAGGATTAAAACTATATGCCCTTTTTGGGACTCTTTATTCTAAGAAAGATAATTTTACGGGGAGTAAAGGTAATTTAAAGATTTTATAAGCATTAAAATATAGGGCAAATTAATTAAGAGTCCCTAACATATATTTACTTTATTTTTTAGTCTCTAACAGAGCTGTAATTCATTATAATAAGTGTTATCTCTAGTTACAGTATACGTTAAATTATGTTACAGTAAATACCTCCTTATTACAGTCAGAGACTTCTAATTAATTTCTCCTAAAATATACAAAATCAAAGTCTTTATACTTATCGTTTATATTTGAAGCAAATCATTAAATAGGAGTGACATTTGTGGTTACAGTTAGATCATCATTTTTTTCATCTTAGCAATGACATTTGTACTCCTTATCCTCCGCCTCGTGCCCCTCGTGGCACATCGTTATGTTTCCATCATTCTCCTCTCTGTGCCCCGCGTGGCACACTCCATTGTTTTCACCCTCCTCTCTGTGCCCCTCGTGGCACATCTCCATGTAGTGCCCCACGCGGCACGCCTTCATCATGTGCCCCACGTGGCACATCTCCATTTAGTGCCTCACATGGCATGTCTCCCTCCTGTGCCTCACACAGCACGTCTCCATCTTGTGCCCCATGCGGCACCTTTCCATGTCGTGCCTCACGCGGCACACCCTCCTTTTTAGCCTATCGTGGCCCTCTTTTCCCTTCTTCCCCTCCGAACCATCCGGATTCTTTTTTCTTTTACTGGGCATCGCACCCCTTTTTTCCACTCCCTCTGAAACCACCGGAGTCTCCAAAAGCTTTCCGCCATTCTCTCCTTTCCATGTTCAATCAGGTCATCTGACATTTCTCTCACTATTTTCGGGGTTTTAATGTCATGCCCCGCCAATTTAGCAGCGGAATAAATCGGGGAGGCATGAACAACGAGTATGGTAATGTAAATTGCGCATACATTCACAAATATCAGAGCAACTAATGAACAATAATTGCAATAAAACTCATCATTTTATTGATAATTCATCTAAACTATTACAACCACTAATTCAGAGCCAAAACATAGGGCTCAATGACATTATTACATTGGATAAGAAATCTAAAGCAAATATCTAACTAGACTCTAAGGTACTAAGGTCATTCCATCGCTATGACTTCAGGACGCTCATCACTCCAGTCCAATCTCGTTGTTGGGTGTATGGTCATTCATTGACTTACCTGAAAACACAATAACAAATAACGAAGGGTGAGCGATAACGCTCAGTAGGACTTAATATCTCGTGTAAACAAGCAAGCTTTAAGTGATTAATGTCTTGTAACGCGGGTTAACTAGAGAGAACGATCATGTATGGTCAAGAGAGTAATAGTACAAGATAACAAGTGAATGATAATACATTTCTCAAGAGTATTGCAAAATTAGGATGGCAACATAACGAGATAGCGCGTAACAAGATAGTGTATAACAAGATAGCGTGTATCAAAATGACATGAAATAGGATAGCTTGTATCAAGGTGGTGTGTAACGAGATAGCTTGTATATCAAGATAGCGTGTAACGAGATTGCATGTAAAGAGATAGTGTGTATGGTTGCACAACGGTGCACTAGTCGAGTACGACAATAGTCACTTTGGGACAGTAGCCGTTTAACGATAGTACATTTCGTCTGAACTCCTCAGACTAATGTTAATCAGTCAGTGCTAGCACACTAATAGCACAGAACTGGCACAATATGTCTGAACTCCTCAAACTAATAGTAAAACAATTCAATGTCTAGCCAATGTCGAGATAGTCAGAACCGGTGCAATGCATAACACCGTCAATAGCCCCTGCAGGTATTTTCGGGTGGCTCTCTACCCCCATGACTAGATTGGAGCCCCTCGGACACTCTCCGTGCCCTGCACACTAAGCATTCAAGTCAGTAGGTCACCATACCCATATTATGGCGCTAGACAGTAGTGTATAGTACAAGCAATGGGAGCCACAACAGCTCAAGAGTTTCAAGAGAGTACTAGATGAATAGACGAGATAGTAGAGTGAACGTGAACAGATGAGAGTACAAGGATAGTAGATGAGATAGGGGTATAATCGTAAAACAACGATAAACCACGATAGTAATGGTTGCACAGCACCAGGTCAGGTACCGGCAGTCTGGTAGAAGAAGTCACCACCACCCATTAGTCGTGCTATGAACACTGGCTAGATGGTCCGGCGTGATCACAAGATAAGAGAGACTCACTAAGGCCGATTGGATCGTACTGATCCCTAAAAGTGTAACAGGATTTAAAGGTACAACCAGCTCGTCGGCTAAGGACGTGCGCCAAAGCCAAGAAGACTTACGGAGGCCTTGACAAGGAGTCCCTAGTCCAGTCGAGAGTATTCCCGGTGGAGAGGTGGTCCATGTCAAGAAAAAGTGTGTAATGAAACGTTGTCTGTCTTGCCTCGAGTGCTCGAAGGCAGAGGGACGCGATAACGGTGTAAAAATCACGCGAATAAAACGAAGACATGTGTCATTTAAATAATAGGGAAATTAGGTAATTAATTTCACTTAATTACTAGATACATTATTGAGTAATTTAATAGGGTCAAATGGCAATAAATAATGTTTAGTGTGCAAGTGTGAAGAAATCATGAGAATAGAATAAGTCGTGCTCACGGCTTTTAAATTAATAAGAATCATTTAAATATTATCAAATAAAAATATTCAGGTCATTTATTAGGCTTAACAGTACATGGTTTAACTTGTACAAGGATTAAATGACATTTAAAGCAGGGATATAAGAGCAATTAAAGGTTCTGGCCTAAATTTCAAGAACGCGACGGGGGTGCCAGTCGCGATCATGTCGCGACGGGGCGCATGGGCACGTTAAGCATCGTATCGCGACAGGGTATCCTGTCGCGGTTCAGGTCGCGGTGGTGCGGCCTGGCGCGACAGGTGAACCGGCCGGCCTAGCTCGGTTCGGGTTTGGGAACGCGGCGGTGAGGCCCGTCGCGTTCATGACGCGACGTGGAAGCCTACCGCGACACTCCTGTTATCGCGGCGTATCGCGCCGTCGCGATAACAGGGGCGGTCCAGTTTTTCCCTTTTTTCTCAGGTAGACCTTTCTTGACACAGGGTCATTCTAAATTCAGTATAAAATCGCACGGTGATCCAAAAAGTATAAAACCAGTTTTAAACGAAAGTAGACATGTATATCTATCAACATGCACGATTAATTTGAAAATAGACAAGGTTTAGACATGCATTGATCAGGTTATTTTTCGGTGACCTAAACAGGCGCAGTCAAGGATCAATGAATTAAATAGAGATGTATACATGATGAAAAATTCTGAAACCAGCGGCGTTTGAAAGCTAACATGTAATAGTATTTATGATAATTTTATCATGAAATGATGTCAAGTTTGCATGAGGTTAAAAAGGAAACAAGGAGGGTCGAGTGCACAAGTCTGATAGATATTCAAAGATTTAAGTCTCCCCCATGGGAGATCGAAATCAAGCAAGACCAAGGGCGTTTGAAAGATAATAAAATGTAGTATATCTAAGAATTTTATCAAGGCATGAGAGCAAGTACACGTTGGGGATTATAGAAAACACAAGATCTCAGCTCGTGGTAACAGCAGGACTTCATGAATTAAATTTGCCCAAATGGGTGAACGAAATACCACGAAACTATAGGGCTTTTGAAGAGGTATATGAACTCTACCTAGGGTAATTATTTCACGATTTTAGCTTGAGATATTGCCTACCTTTTTCATAGAGTAAGAAAACCCTAGTTGAATGACAAAAATATGAAAACCCTTCTTGCTCCAAGCCTTCTCCTTCCTTGCTCCTTGGTCCATATCTTCTCCTCTTCCTCTCCAAAAGTCTTAGCACGAATTTGTGGGGTGCTAGGGTCAAATGGGGGGTGTTTTGATGGCTTGTAGAGTTCTAAATCACCTAAAACTCTTTCCTCCTCATTTAATTACGAATTTTCATAATTATCTCATTTTTTTCTTGCTATATCTATCTAATTGGGTAAAGGAGAAGTCTAATTTCATGGGTAATAGTTTAGGATAGGATTATGACTCTTATTAAGATATATATGAGTCATATTAGTGCTTTAATGACCCCTTTTTAATTAAGAGATAATATAGTTACGAATTTCCCTATTTAATTTGGGTCTCTTATATTTAACCCAATTGTCTCTCATCTAAATCCCAATTTTAGATTAGGATAGAGTCCTATTGAGTTATACTAGGTTTAGAACTCTTTCTAAGATGATTAAGAGTTAAAATACTCATTATCTTAACCATTTTCTATTTATTAATATTTTAGGTACGAATTTCACTTATTTAACTCTCATCTTATGGTGGACTCTTCATAATTGGGCCCAAAACTTTATGCTAGGACCATTAGTAAAACCCATTACTAATTTGACTTAATGGGTATAGATTTAATTCTAATTATTCACCCTTTATCCTTATGTAAATCTATTTATCACACTTATTCAAGTAATTTTTATATTTTTATTTCAATTAAATATTATTCATCCCAATATTTCTAACCTTCATCATTTGGGCTCTTACTCTTGTCCCAATAACTCGTGTGAGCTTAATTGTACAACCCATGTACTTACTTTACTTATTGGATTTTTTTATTATCCTTTTATTAGAGAATTTATTCATGGGCCAAGATTGTCCATTAGTCCAAATGTCATAATGGGCTATCATCCCATATTATTTAAAGTCTACCCACATGTTTAATTTCATTTATAATCCACTTTGGGTCATAAAATAATGGGTTCTCCGACTTATTCCTTAATTATGCTAATAAGTCGCATAAATTCTTAAACTAAGTCCAAACGATTTTTCTATGCCCAAATTTCATGATGGGTCATTAGAGAATATTACTTGAAGTATAATTATTATTTTTACGGAATTTTTATATAGGTTTATACGCATGTGATAATGATGCGTACCTTTTTAACTAATTGAATTTATTAATTGATAAAATTTTGATTTATCCATAAATTTTAATTAATGGATTTTTCGGGGTACTACATTTAGTCTCCACTTATCTTTTTAATTTTTGAGTAATTTTGTACATTCTTCAAAGCTTCTGGGTCTCCCCCCCCCAACGCAGGGCATTCGCCCTCCTTTTACCCTCCGAACTCTTATTTTGAAAAGTTATTATATTGTTTATCGGTGTCAAAAGTCCATAAAAAGATGAATATTCAATATTGTCATGCTATCGCAGCACTTACATTATGAGAGCTCCGCGCCAGAAAGTCCAAAGTTCCCTCCCTAGTCATTAAGGTTTGCCCTTGGCATGGGCACTTTTCACACACTTCACGGCACCCTAAGCCAATTGCTTTTGGAAGACACTGTCACTATTATAGTCATGCCTGAGGGCAAGAAAGTCTATTTCTTTTCTCACTCGGCCGAAATATGGGAAGTATAGGTAGTCTGGGCGAGGCAACCAACCTAAAGCACTCCCTAATGAAAGGATGTCTCAAAAAAGCGCAATCAATCAAATGACCAACGAACATCAAAGTCAAATGCATGTCAAGAGTGGCAAAGTCCCCGTAAGATTCAAAATGAACCTGGTCGTATGCATGCAAAAATCAAGTCAATCGATCAATATAACAGGGCATGGCAAAGAGTAGCAAAATTCCCATGGGTTTCAAAATGAACTCGGTCGTACGCATGTCCCTACAAATAAATGGCCCATCAATCAATTCTAAAAGCCCCAATGAGACTAAATCTTCTGACGGTTGTGCCAAGGAAGGAAGTTAAACCCAACTCTTCACCACCCATATTAAGCTTATCTCTAAATCTTCTTCCCTTCTCCCTACCAGACCTAATCGCTTTTTTAAGTATGACTTTGGTAGTGACGCTGTTAACCACGAGCAGTTAGCCCCCGGGCACCACTATAAATTCACGCCTTACTCTGGGCACTCTTTAATGAAATGGGAGGTAACAAAGACCCTTCACCAATCAATTTTCATAACTTTAATGCTGCCATGACATGACAATATTTCCAAAATCAACAAAAAATATGAATATTTTCAAAATCAACAAAAAAGATGAATATTTCTAAAATCAACAAAAAAGATGAATATTTTCAAAATCCCATAAAAATTCAAATATTTTCAAAATCTCATAAAAAATTCAAATACTTTTCAAAATCCCACGAAAATTAAACATTCTCAAAATCCCATAAAAATTTGAATATCTTCAAAATAAAATAAAAACTCATGACAGTATTGCACAGAGCAAGCACATTGCACCTAATACTTTCTAAGTCAGATCAATTCAATTCTTCCAATTATTGCCTTATCCTGCCATTGAACTCCAATCTTAATTTGGTCAAGACCACTTATCCTCATGGTTTAAACAAATAATTGAATGAGCTATGTCTGTTATTGAATGCTTTATCCATGCTCCATGCTATGAATGACGTTATCCCATGATATTTGTCTTCTCTTGGCTAATGATTTTTGAGTGCAGGTTCGAGTTACCTCATCTGCCGCTACAAACAAACAATCAAGCTGCAACTGCTGCCCTTACCATCAATTATCTGTATTTTACTATATATTATACCTTTAGAGCATATCAAGGACCTTGTGGCTCTGAGGAATCTGGAATTTGAGTTCCCTTTTATAAAAAACAATGATTATTCCAGAGGATCCTTAGTCGTACGGATAGGTTGTTACGATTTGCAAGGAGAACAATGGACCCATCTGGTGTCCTGACTCAACTCAGCATCGTAACAATAGTATCCTTGATCATTTTCTACTCTGATTTTATCCTTATTTTCTTTTAGCCCAACATACATGCATATTTGAAATCACTGTGGAAAAACCACTCTTCCAATGCAATTGAGAGTCATTCTCGCTTCAATTCCAAATCAATTTGAAATATCCCATTCCAACTCAAGTATATAATTCCCTTTGTTATCGCCTCCGGGTTGATTTCCTTAAAACTTCTTTGTTTGGATTTATCCCCCCTACATTCATCTTTGCCTCCTACAAATCCACCTCGGTAGTGGCAGACGCCCCCAATGGTGCAACCTAACGGATTGTGTCCTTAGGTACTTCCCCTACGCTGAAAGTTGATCTCTCCTTCGTGCCCCACGTGGCACCTTTCCTTCGTGTACCGCATACACACCTCCCTTTGTGCCCTTCGTACACACACACACATACTCTTTTCTTCCACCCAAACATTTGTGTTTTGCGGTTTTCTTCCCCAGAGATGATTTCCTTGGGTTTTGGTGAAAGACTCTCATCAGGTGGTGATCACCACAATGTTATGTGTGTCTATTTTTCACCTTGGCGCCCACTTATCAGTTCGCTCTGTTGCCCAGCTAGCTAGCCCAGAGGGGGGGTGAATGGGTTATTAAAACTTCTATCTCTGATTAAAACCTGTTTACTGAAAGGATTGCACAACTTAATAACAAGGTTAGAGTTAGAGCAAATAAGACAACAACCACACAAAACACATCCACAAGACACAAGGATTTTTATCCTGGTTCGGAACTCCTCTCCACAGGAGACCTACGTCCAGTCCCTGAGCAATACCTCAGGATTTCACTACCAAGGGTACAATCCCCCTTATGGATCCTTACACCCAGCCTCAACTGGTCTTCCTTCAACCTGAAGGGAAAAACGACCACCCTGGATACCACCAGGTCTTCCTTTGTCCAGAAGGGAACACAACTAAAGAAGAAAATGTGTGAACAGGCTTCAGACTCTAGCTTAACAGGCTACAAGCTGAAGCTATCAAGGCCCGAGAGAGAAATAGATTTAGCAAGGTTTTCTCTCCAAGGACTACACAAGCTCTCACAAATAAAATCTTCTTTGATCACTGAGAGCTAAAAGCTAAGAACTAAGTTGGAGTGGAGGCTTCGCTCTTCTTTTCAATCTTCTGAAGACTCGAAGAGATGGTATTCTTTCCTTTTTGAAATGCAAGTCTTGTTCTCTCTATCTTCTGTAATCTTCTCCGTCTTGAGTCTTTTATTTATACTTCTGATTCAAATTTGAACGTTGAAGTGTCCGTTGTCTCTTATCCTGGTGTACGTTAGACTGGTCACCAAGGAAGCTTCTGATCTTCAGTCTTTTATCCTTCAGTACACGCCAGAGAAATGTTTTAGAATCTTGTATCTTGTATCCAACGTTGTACAGATGAGTCTTGTCAGATATCTGCAAGCATATCAACAATAAATAGAGGACAGCTAGGACTGTCGTTGATTGTTAGTTACAGATGGAACATATATTGCAATATATAGCAAGGCTCCGTTCTGTCTAAAAAGTACGTAGACAGAGTAGCATGGAAATAGAAGATATTGTCTGCATGCATGGGAGATATGATCAGAGAGCATTTAATGCGTAGCAGTCAACAGACAAGATATGACTTTGACTTTTCAACACTATTAAAAAGCATTATACTGATACAACAAGAAATTCAATATAAATAATCCTGATGCTTTCATGACTTATGAAATCGTTATGAGTTATAGCAAGTCGTTATGAACACTTATCAAGTCGTTATGAACTGTAAAGAAATCGTTATGAACTCTAAAGAAATCGTTACAACAATCAAGTCGTTATGAATGATAAAGAAATCGTTACAACAAACAAGTCGTTATGAGTTTCAAAGAAATCGTTACGAGGTCTAAAGAAATCGTTATGAACTCTAAAGAAATCGTTACAGCAATCAAGTCGTTATGAATGATAAAGAAATCGTTACAACAAACAAGTCGTTACGAGTTTCAAAGAAATCGTTACGAGGTCTAAAGAAATCGTTACGAGGTCTAAAGAAATCGTTATGAACTCTAAAGAAATCGTTACAGCAATCAAGTCGTTATGAATGATAAAGAAATCGTTACAATAAACAAGTCGTTACGAGTTTCAAAGAAATCGTTACGAGGTCTAAAGAAATCGTTACGGCTAGAGAGTCGTTGCGAGTTCTAAAGAAATCGTTACGAGGTCTAAAGAAATCGTTACGGCTAGAGAGTCGTTGCGAGTTCTAAAGAAATCGTTACGAGGTCTAAAGAAATCGTTACGAGGTCTAAAGAAATCGTTACGGCTAGAGAGTCGTTGCGAGTTCTAAAGAAATCGTTACGAGGTCTAAAGAAATCGTTACGGCTAGAGAGTCGTTGCGAGTTCTAAAGAAATCGTTACAAGGTCTAAAGAAATCGTTACGGCTAGAGAGTCGTTGCGAGTTCTAAAGAAATCGTTACGAGGTCTAAAGAAATCGTTACGACAGTCAAGTCGTTACGGGTTCTAAAGAAATCGTTGCGATGTCTTTAAGGAATCGTTGCGATATCGATTTGTTTTGAATTTTCCGGTCAAAGAGGAAATCGTTCTGCTTATCAAAGAAGTCGATACAAAGACTTGGACAGAATGAGAGATGAGACTTACCTGATTGTCTTGAACTTTCATTTTTCTTTTATTTCCTGTTCTCAAGGCTCAAGTAATCCATTAGTACTATTTTGTTAATCATCAAAATTAATATATAAATAAGTGAATTATTATTATGGGGACAGTTTGGTCATCAATCTCCCCCTTTTTGATGATGACAAAATATACTAAACATCATACAAAAAATTAAACATTCATGTTTTTCAGATTGACTTCATGTTTTTCAGATTGACTTTAGTTTTCTCCCCCATTTTGTCAATAAGCAAAAAGATAGGCTGAGAGACAAAGAAGAGAGATATCATTGGATTAAGTATGAGAAAGGTAGTACAAGGGAGATAACAAGGAGGCATGCTGTGAGATGACAGCCCATGCCTTGATCTCAAGGTCTTCAAACGTCTATTGGAAAACCCCAGAAGCAACAGAGAAGTTAGGACCCATGGATTGGGTGGCCCTTTGAATGTACAAAGCCCTTTGCTGATCCAAGAATTCTGCATACTGATCTGGGTCCAGAATGAATCTGAAGTAAGTGCTTTTTCCGAAGCTGGCACGATGGAGAAATCTATCCAAAGAGATTGGATAGAAGAGCTTCTGATCTATCAGATCCTGCTTCAGAGCGAAGAAAGCTGTATATCTAGCTGCCCACTGAACATAAATCTCTTGAATAGGATTTATGGAGTTGAGATCCATGAAGGCTTCAGCTGAGAGAGAGGGCTTATTTTGATGAACCAAGGAACTGTTGATGGCCTCTAACTGAAGGTGGGTTTCCTTGTAGATGATTGCCCACACGGAGGGTGTAAGCCTTTCACACTCAGAAATGAGTGGAGCCAAAACCTGAGAGGAGATGCGGCCAGAGTGGTATTCTCTGAAGATAAACCGCAGGAAGGAGGGCAGTCTGCTCTGCTTGGCTGACATTCTACCCATCTGCTTGGCAAACATGTCAAATGCATGGGATCCTGCATCTGAATCAAATACTAGGGAATGCAGCTTTGGCAAAAGGACTAGAGAGTCAATCCGGATATCAGCAAAATTCACTGTTAGGGGAATATTCACTGGACGTTCGGATCTTAACATTACTATAGCTGAATGGAATTGAGAGAACTGGACTTCTGGCAGTTTGTTCAGGAAGCAGAAGTCACTGTACTGCTGGAAGCTTTTGGCAATGCGGATCTCTTTCAAGATGAAAGGACCCCACAAATTCTTATGCTTGAGAAAGAACCACTCAGAGAGAGTGAGAGAATGAGCTCCATGTGTAATGGATTCGGCCCTGGCAGTCAAGAACTTGTTGTATTGAGCTTTGTTGCCCTTGACATTTGCCCACTGATCTTCAGTCTTGAACTCAGTCCCCTCAAAGATTTTGGATTTATGAAAGTGGGATAACTGGGTAAGAGGAAGAACAATATTTAGGTGCTCAGTAAGGTTGAGGAAGGGAATACCATAAATGGTGGAGAGGATGCACTTTTGAAGATATTCCTTATAAAGGAATCTTTTGTGAGGTTCAAGGGTAAGAGAGTACCAAAGAGGTGGAAATAAGGAGGAGGAGATGGAAGCAGAGGATGATTGTTTCCTCTTTTTCTTGGCAGGACTGGGAGGATCAGTCCTGTGGATATGAGTGGCAGTGTAGAGAATGGTGGAAAGGGTATTTCTCTCAAAGTCATCCGGCAAGTTTGTGTCAAAGACACCAAGTAGAGGAGGATTTTCTGGAATAAAAGTAACAGAGGAAGGAGGAGTAGGAGGATAGAAAAGGTGTTTGGGATTGAAGGATGAAGTGGGTTGAATTGGAGTGGTTTGAGTTTGAGGTGATGAGGGTGAGAAGGATGATGGGGCTGAGGTGTGAGAAGGAGTAGGAGAGAAGGTAGGTTGAGATGAAATGATAGAGGATGATGGTTGGGTGCGAGGTACTGGGTGTTTTATAGTTGGTGGAGCAGGAGGGGCTGTGAGAGGAGAGGTAGGTGAGGACAAAATTGGAGTTGCAAGATTTGAAGTGTCAAGGGCCGAAGTAGCTGACATGGGCTCTTTCCCTTTGGCTTCTCTGACAACTGAAGAGGGTCCTGATGACCCTGAAGCTTGACCTGATGGCCTTGGTGGCCCTGATGCTTGAACTAGTAGCCCTGTTGGCCGAGAGACTTCTGCTGGAGGCCCTGGTGGCCTAGGAACTTCAGCTGGACTACTCTGAGTGGGTGCAGGAGGGACACCACTAGACCTTGAAAGATTAGCCAGCAAATTCTTCATATCAGACATCTCTTTATTGAACCACCTCATTGCATTTCGAATTGAGGATAGATCAGAGGAGGTTGAAGCTTGATTAGAGATAATGCCCTGAACACTTGTCTGAACGGATGACAAGACTTCTCCTTGAGCTTTCAACAATGCCATAATAGGCTTCAGATTGACTTTTCTGTGACTCTTTCTTGGCCTTTTGTGAGCCACTCTCTTTTGCTTCCCTTGCTGAATGACAGGCTCCTCAAGATTGATATTGCTTGCACCTGGGCCTTCACTAACAGGAACACTGGCAGGAGGTGGAATTTCCTCAATGCCTACTTGCTCCCCCTGACTAGGAGCGGGGAGTTCAACACTTTCTTGCTCCCCCTTAGCAGGAGCTTCTTCCAACACAACTTTCTCCAAGTGGCCTTCTGCCACGGATTCAGGCACTTCAGGTTCAAAGAGACTTTGCTCCCCTTGGCTAGGAGCTTCGTCCATGACCACATCTTGTTGAGTACCTGCTTGTACCTCAACATTAGCAATTGTTTCAGACAGAATTTCTGTATGGCCTGGTGCCATAGCTTCTTCTTCAACACATCCACCTTCTTTAGAAGTAGCTGAGGTGGAGGGAATGGAATCCAATACTTCTCTTAAGATTGAGGCGACTAAGGTGGTGGGCAAAGAGTCTGCCACACCAGCTGCACCTTCTTCCAACTGAACTTCTGGAGAATGAGAGATAATCTCCACAACAGGTGAGACTGAACCTTCTGCCTGGCTGGACACAACTGGTACTGCTGCTTCTTGAACAACTGCTGCTGCTGCTTGCTCTGCTGCTGCTGCTTGCTCTGCTGCTGCTGCTTGCTCTGCTGCTGCTGCTTGCTCTGCTGCTGCTACTTCTTCTTCTGCTACTGCTTCTTCTTGAACTTCTAGAATATCCCCAATAATTGCTTCTCTTTCAGCCACAGAGGATTTTGACCAAATTCCATCTTGCACTGAAAAACCACTCTTCTTCAGGTTTCTGGACCTTATAGACTGGCCCATCTTCTCTACTACTGCTCCAGACACATCTACTCCGAAATGCTTGAAAATCCTGGTGAGTAGATGAGCATAAGGCAAGGAAACATTTAGCTTGCTCTTTGTTTCCCAGATTTGAGTACTGGCAAATTTCATTCTCTCAATCATAACTGCGGCCAGATTTATCTCCTTGTTCTGGATTACCCAGAACATCAAGTCTGAGTCTGCCCTAGTGCATGAAGAAAAGGTAGCACTCCGAGGAACTATGATTTGGCAGACAATAAAGTGGAGCAAACGATTGAAAGCTGACATCTGATTTATATCCAATTTTCCATCCTTCAGCTTAAACCCTGGACCAATAATGCCAAGTCCCTTAGCTTCATCATTCACTGAGTCCACACCACTAAAGCCTGATGTCTTCACTCCAAACAACTCATGCAACAGATCATAATCTATCTTGATCTGGGTGCCCTTTACTGTGGAGACAAGGGACCCATCTGCCTCTGATTTCAAACAAATGAAAAAGGCTTTCACAAGGTCCGGGTAGCATACCTCGGTGAGAGTAACAACATCCATCCACTGCATTCTTCTCAAGGCTTCGACTAAACTGGACATGCCACTCTTCTCAAGATTCTGAACATCAACTGCCTTATTTCCGCAAATCTTCGTCTTCACAAACGTAAACCTCTCTTGCTCCTTTGGGGACAAATACTCAGCACTGTAGCCCCCTACGCTTCCGGAGATCATCGGAGCGGCCATGGGTTAGAGGAGAAGGAGATTCTGGTGAAGGGAAATGACGGAAGAGGTGGAAGCTCTCGAAGGGATTCTTCGCGGGAGGAGGAGAAAGCTTCGAAAGTTGCAGAGAGTCGATCCCAAAATCGTTAGGGCATCGGCTTTGGGTGAACGGATAGAGGATAAAAGGGTAAAGGTAGAAGACAAGTCGTTCTCAGAACGATTTGAATAAATTATTACTATTTTATCGAAAAGTGAAGCGCCAGAGGCAGTAAAGCCAGAAAACGACAAAATCGTTTGACGGGTCAAACAGCTTTTAATACGATAGCGGTCAAGGAATGTAGACAAACTGAATTTTGCTCATTGTTAAAGAGGGAAAATTTCATTTCTATCTGAAAATTTTTATGCCAATAAAATTACAGAGATCTTTTCACACATTGCACATCCCTAATTCCCTTCTAAGAGATGTAAATCTCTCTTCAGGTAGGGCTTTTGTGAAGATGTCTGCTAATTGACCATTTGTATCTATAAAAGAAATTTCTAAATTACCACTAGCTACGTGGTCTCGAATAAAATGATATCTTACCTCAATGTGCTTAGTCCTTGAGTGCTGAACTGGATTTTTGGTGAGGTTGATGGCACTTGTATTATCACACAATAGTGGAATTGATTTGATGTGAATTCCGAAATCCTCAAGTTGTTGCTTTATCCAAAGAAGTTGTGTACAGCAACTTCCAGCAGCAACATATTCTGCCTCAGCTGTTGATAAAGCTACTGAATTTTGTTTCTTGGATGACCATGATATTAAACATCCTGCAAGAAACTGACAACAACCACTGGTGCTTTTTCTATCTACTTTGCATCCAGCATAATCAGCATCTGAATATCCTACTAATTCTATTTCACAAGATCTAGGATACCAGAGACCTAAATCATGAGTTCTAGTCAGATATCTAAATATTCTTTTTACTGAAATTAAATGAGACTCTCTAGGGTCTGCCTGATATCTAGCACACATGCACACACTAAACAAAATATCTGGTCTACTTGCAGTTAAGTAAAGTAATGATCCTATCATACCTCGATAATTCTTTTGATCTACCTTTTTACCTTTTTGATCACTGTCCATTCTGATTGATGTGCTCATTGGGGTTGATAAAGGCTTTGCATCTTCAAATCCAAATTTCTTTAACAGCTCTTTGGTGTACTTGGCTTGACAGATATGAGTGACATCCTTCCCTTGCTTAATTTGCAATCCAAGGAAGTAGCTTAGCTCCCCCATCAAGCTCATTTCGAATTCTCCCTGCATAAGCTTTTCAAAGTACTTGCAAAGAGATTCATCAGTAGATCCAAAAATAATATCATCAACATATATTTGCACAAGAAGTATATGTTTATCCTTAGACTTTATAAATAATGTACTATCTACTTTACCTCTAGTGAAACCATGATATAATAAGAAAGTACTGAGCCTTTCATACCAGGCTCTAAGTGCTTGCTTCAAACCATATAAAGCCTTATGTAGTTTAAATACATGATTTGGAAATTCGAGATCATCAAAACCTGGAGGTTGTTCAACATAAACTTCCTTCTTGATAAAACCATTTAAGAAGGCTGATTTGACATCCATTTGAAATAGTTTTAAATCAAATGCAGATGCATAAGCAAGTAAAATCCTAATAGCCTCAAGTCTAGCTACAGGTGCATAGGTTTCATCGAAATCTATGCCTTCCTCTTGGGAGTAGCCTTGAGCTACCAGTCTGGCCTTGTTCCTTAAGATTATTCCAGACTCATCCAGTTTATTTCTGAACACCCACTTGGTGCCAATAACTGAATGATTGGATGGTCTGTTGAACCACTCTCTATTTGTTCTTGTATTTTGGTGATAATAAAATTTATGATGTAACTTAAATTGAATATTTTGTTTCATCTGTGTCGCATCAATCTCATAGCAAAAGCTAAGTCTTTCATTGATGCAATATTTGGCGCACTAAAATGATAAAATCGATGTTTAATCAATATACATCGATTTCTGTTTAAAGTGCCAAAGTATCAAGCGCCGCGACGATTTCTTCTGTAAAGCGCAAGAAGTCGATGCCATAACGATTTCATAAGTATTCGCAACGATTTCTTTAGAAGCCATAACGTTTTGTTAAGAAGTCGATGCCATAACGATTTGATAAGTGGCCTTAACGATTTCTTCTTTGAGCGTATTGATTTGATAAGAAGTCGTTCCCATAACGATCCTTAAGTGACCGAAACGATTTGTTAAGAAATCGATGCCATAACGATTTCTTCTGTAAAGCGCAAGAAGTCGATGCCATAACGATTTCATAAGTATTCGCAACGATTTCTTTAGAAGCCATAACGTTTTGTTAAGAAGTCGATGCCATAACGATTTCTTCTTTGAGCGCAGTGATTTGGTAAGAAATCGTTCCCATAACGATTTGTTAAGAAATCGTTCCCATAACGATTTCATAAGTCTTGCTCATAACGATTTCTTCATGGATTCTGTTCAAACTCAGATTGCCTTTATATTTCAAATATGCTTGGCGCTTAAATAAAAAGTCAAATATCTTCTGACAAAAAGCTGCATGCATATTTCAGAATCTTGTCAAAAAGATATGACCTACTATTTTCAGTATGTTAGCAGAAGCACAGTACCATGCATCGTTTATCATAAACACTCTTTTATGCTAACACTCTCTTCTATGCTCACAGACATCGAAGACCATCAGTCTGATTAAGACAAATGAAGAGAAAGATCAGCAACGACTAGAAGAGCTCCAACGGATCTCTTCAACGGATCTATTCTAAAGCTGCTCAATATAAAAGATGGAGCATTGCTGAAGAACATAAGAGCCTTTTCTTGAATATCTTTGAAGGAGTGTACATCTGTGAGAAGCACCTTCACGCCACATACACTCAAGGAAAGAGAGAAAGAGCCTGAGCCAAGAAGAAGCATTTAAAGCATTTCAAGCTCTCAAGCTTCCAAGCTTTCAAGCATTCGAGCCTTCTTTTCTCTCTTCTGTTTCTCTCCGAGCTTATTGTATATCTGGGGAGAGTTTGGGACTGTGAGCTTTACATGAGTGTTCATCTTGTAAGGTCTCTCAGTCTGATCTTTCTAAGAAAGATCTGTGTCCAGCTGTAGGACTGTATACAGTTGTTAACCCAGCTAGGGGTTGGTGTCTAGCAGAACCTAACTGGGGTTTGTACCAGTTGTTAACCCAGCTAGGGGTTGGTGTCTAGCAGAACCTAACTGGGGTTTGTACCAGTTGTAACCCAGCTAGGGGTTGGTGTCTAGCAGAACCGCACTGGGGTTTGTTCCAGGAGGTTGGCTTCTTTACCTGTAAGAGAAGTGGGCTGCCTTCTTGCCCGGGAAAGAGAAGAAGACCTGGTGGGGGATCCAGGGTGTTGTAAGGTCCATAAGGGGGACTGTACCCTTGGTTAGTGAAATCCCAAGAGTTTGCTTGGGGACTGGACGTAGGACTTCCATGTGGGAAGGGCCGAACCAGGATAAATCTCCTGTGTCCTTGTGTGATTGTTTATTTGCTTCCGCACTGCACTCTCTATCACACTGAACTAACCAAGCTTTCAAGTGTTATTTTCTGTGTTTAAGATTCTATTTCAGATTTCAGAAAAACCTATTCCCCCCCTCTAGGTTGGCTTGCTGCCGTACAAAAAGGGCCAACAAGTGGTATCAGAGCAGGTCTCTGAACTTTCAAAGAAGATCCAACGATCTTAGAGTAAAGATCCATGGCAGCTCAAGGATATGCTGAAGGTCAATCAGTCACCAGACCTCCATTCTTTGATGGAGAGGACTACCAATATTGGAAGATGCGAATGGAATGCTTCATTCGAGGCACAGACTTCGATCTGTGGCAGGTAATAGAGGTAGGTGATTTTGTTGCTGTTCCTGTTCCAGGCACTACTGCTATTACAATAGCTGATAAAAATAAACTATCTCTAAACTTTAAAGCTAAAAATTATTTATGTTGTGCTTTATCTAAAAAGGAATTTAGTAAAATATCCGCATGTATATCTGCTAAAGATATGTGGGACAAATTGAAGCTCACATATGAAGAAATACCCACTACGGATGAAATACCTACTGATGCTCAAGTGTTTAAAGAAACAAGACAGGAAGCTATAACTCCATCATCTTCAACTGTCGCCATTCAAAAGGAGCAACAGGAAGGACCTCATGATGTCATCCTTCCACCTGAAGAAGAAGAGTTAAAGGAGGAACCTCAGAGTGAGGGGGAGCCTCATATCCTTTTCGAAAAGGACATCTCTGAGGAAATAAGCACTGAAGAAGCTTCTGACAATGAAAAAGCTGAGGATAAAGCTCATAAAATCCAAGTAACTTCTCAGGAGACATCTTCTGTAAACAACTCCTCAGGTAGCTTCAACATTAAAGAGAAAATGCCTATCTACTCTTGATGAACAAAAGGAAAAGGCATTCAAATGGGTATGGTTAGAGGATGCTCAAAAACATCCAATTGGTGACTACAACTCTTCACTTCATTCTAATCTGAAGAGGAAGTAGTCATCCTTTAGTTTTAGTTTTGTATTTTTAATGTACATTTATGTTTGTTATATTCTGTAAGCTACAATGCTACTAACAGTGTTTGCAAGTTTTCTGTTAAGATGTATGCAGATAAAAAATCTTGAAGACTTGACAAACAACATGTCAAAGGTCAAGGCAACAAGATCAGACTTGCCTCACATTAAGAGGGAGTCTCATGCTCAGGGGGAGCAAAGATTAAGGGGGAGTAAGTTCAAATATCATTATTGTTGAACCCCTCAATGGTAAGAAATTTTCTCAAAGGGGAGAGAATGCATGGTAAGATCCTTCCTTTTTGGTTAGTGACAAAAGGGGGAGAGTTTGTATGAATTTTCTGAAACCTCTTTGCTATATATATTTTTATCAGAAAATTCACATAAATTTTGTCATCACCAAAAAGGGGGAGATTGTTGAACCACTCTCTATTTGTTCTTGTATTTTGGTGATAATAAAATTTATGATGTAACTTAAATTGAATATTTTGTTTCATCTGTGTCGCATCAATCTCATAGCAAAAGCTAAGTCTTTCATTGATGCAATATTTGGCGCACTAAAATGATAAAATCGATGTTTAATCAATATACATCGATTTCTGTTTAAAGTGCCAAAGTATCAAGCGCCGCGACGATTTCTTCTGTAAAGCGCAAGAAGTCGATGCCATAACGATTTCATAAGTATTCGCAACGATTTCTTTAGAAGCCATAACGTTTTGTTAAGAAGTCGATGCCATAACGATTTGATAAGTGGCCTTAACGATTTCTTCTTTGAGCGTATTGATTTGATAAGAAGTCGTTCCCATAACGATTCCTTAAGTGACCGAAACGATTTGTTAAGAAATCGATGCCATAACGATTTCTTCTGTAAAGCGCAAGAAGTCGATGCCATAACGATTTCATAAGTATTCGCAACGATTTCTTTAGAAGCCATAACGTTTTGTTAAGAAGTCGATGCCATAACGATTTCTTCTTTGAGCGCAGTGATTTGGTAAGAAATCGTTCCCATAACGATTTGTTAAGAAATCGTTCCCATAACGATTTCATAAGTCTTGCTCATAACGATTTCTTCATGGATTCTGTTCAAACTCAGATTGCCTTTATATTTCAAATATGCTTGGCGCTTAAATAAAAAGTCAAATATCTTCTGACAAAAAGCTGCATGCATATTTCAGAATCTTGTCAAAAGATATGACCTACTATTTTCAGTATGTTAGCAGAAGCACAGTACCATGCATCGTTTATCATAAACACTCTTTTATGCTAACACTCTCTTCTATGCTCACAGACATCGAAGACCATCAGAGTCTGATTAAGACAAATGAAGAGAAAGATCAGCAACGACTAGAAGAGCTCCAACGGATCTCTTCAACGGATCTATTCTAAAGCTGCTCAATATAAAAGATGGAGCATTGCTGAAGAACATAAGAGCCTTTTCTTGAATATCTTTGAAGGAGTGTACATCTGTGAGAAGCACCTTCACGCCACATACACTCAAGGAAAGAGAGAAAGAGCCTGAGCCAAGAAGAAGCATTCAAAGCATTTCAAGCTCTCAAGCTTCCAAGCTTTCAAGCATTCGAGCCTTCTTTTCTCTCTTCTGTTTCTCTCCGAGCTTATTGTATATCTGGGGAGAGTTTGAGACTGTGAGCTTTACATGAGTGTTCATCTTGTAAGGTCTCTCAGTCTGATCTTTCTAAGAAAGATCTGTGTCCAGCTGTAGGACTTTATACAGTTGTTAACCCAGCTAGGGGTTGGTGTCTAGCAGAACCTAACTGGGGTTTGTACCAGTTGTTAACCCAGCTAGGGGTTGGTGTCTAGCAGAACCTAACTGGGGTTTGTACCAGTTGTTAACCCAGCTAGGGTTGGTGTCTAGCAGAACCGCACTGGGGTTTGTTCCAGGAGGTTGGCTTCTTTACCTGTAAGAGAAGTGGGCTGCCTTCTTGCCCGGAAAGAGAAGAAGACCTGGTGGGGGATCCAGGGTGTTGTAAGGTCCATAAGGGGGACTGTACCCTTGGTTAGTGAAATCCCAAGAGTTTGCTTGGGGACTGGACGTAGGACTTCCATGTGGGAAGGGCCGAACCAGGATAATCTCCTGTGTCCTTGTGTGATTGTTTATTTGCTTCCGCACTGCACTCTCTATCACACTGAACTAACCAAGCTTTCAAGTGTTATTTTCTGTGTTTAAGATTCTATTTCAGATTTCAGAAAACCTATTCACCCCCCCTCTAGGTTGCTTGCTGCCGTACAAAAAGGGCCAACATGGTCTAGGAACAAGTGACCATACTTGGTTTCTCTTGAACTGATTTAGTTCATCTTGCATGGCTAATATCCAAGATTCATCAGATAAAGCTTCATTGACTGTCTTAGGCTCTATTTGAGAAACAAAGGCTAAGTAATCACAAGGAATTACATTACCTCTTGTTCTTAGATCACCAATAATGTTTTCAGGAGGGTGATCTTTCTGATGTCTCCATTCTTTTGGAAGATTTTCATGTTGAATTTCAGTTTGCTGCAGTTCTTCCAGAGGAGGATCATCCTTGTCCTTAATTGAGGTATTCCTTAATTTTTCAGACAAGTCATCTGCATCATCAATGTCACTAATTTCTTCCTTTTTCAAGGAAGGGTTAGATTCATCAAAAATAACATGTACAGATTGTTCAATTAATAAGGAACGTTTATTGAAAACTCTATAACCTTTGGGTTTAGAAGAGTACCCCATAAAGATGCCTTCATCTGATTTGGCATCCAACTTACCAATGTCCATTTTTCCATTGTTGTGGATGAAGCAAGGACATCCGAATATTCTGAAGTGGCTGATCTTTGGCTTCTTTCCTTTGTAGAGTTCATAAGCAGTCTTCTTCAGAATCGGCCTGATCATCACTCTATTAATGATATAACATGCAGTGTTGATAGCTTCGGCCCAGAAGTATCTTGGCAAATCATATTCTGATAACATGGTTCTTGCCATATCCAAAAGAGTTCTGTTTTTCCTCTCAGCAATTCCATTCTGTTGAGGTGTCCTTGGGGCTGAGAAGTTGTGCTCGATTCCTTGATCATCACAGAACTTTGCAAACTTTTCATTCTGAAACTCACCACCATGATCTGATCGGATAGAGACAATTGTGAACTTCTGATCTTTCTGAACTTTCTTACTGAAGCTGACAAAATTTTCAAATGTGTCATCTTTGTGCTCTAGAAAGGATACCCAAGTGAATCTTGAATAATCATCAACTATTACAAATCCAAAATTCTTTCCTCCTAGACTTGTAGTCCTCATTGGCCCGAATAAATCCATATGAAGTAGTTCTAATGGCTTTGAGGTGGTTACTACAATCTTTGACCTGAAAGAGCTCTTGGTGTGCTTTCCTCTTGCACAAGGTTTGCAAATGCTGTCCAAGCTAGAATTGACCTTTGGCAATCCTTCAACTAGCTTTCTTTTTCTGAGCTTATTCAAACCGTCCAAGCTGCAGTGGCCCAATCTTCTGTGCCACAACTCTGTTGATTGATCTTTGTTAGCTGCCAAACACACGTCTTGATCCTTGAGTTCTTCTAGATAGAGTACATACAGATTTCTTTCTCTATAAGCTTCAAAAATGACTGCTCCATCCTTTAATATACTGCACTTTGATTCTTGGAACTGAATCTGATGGCCTTTGTCACACAACTGGCTGATGCTGATGAGATTATGCTTTAACCCTTTGACCAGCATCACATCTTCAATTACTGATCTTCCTTTGATGTTTACGGATCCACTTCCTATTACTGTGCCTTTTCCATTATCTCCATATGTGACTGTTCCTTCTTCATCTTGGAGATTAACAAAAAGCTTCTGGTTCCCTGACATGTGCCTTGAGCATCCACTATCCAAATACCATTTGGATGCTTTTGATTTTCCCTGAAAATTAAACACTAAGTTTTAGGTACCCAAGTTCTTTTGGGTCCTAAGAGGTTAGTACCATTTATTTTTCCTTTTATTATCCATTTTTTGTTCTTAGTGGGACATGTTGCTTTGTTATGTCCTAGTTTGTTACAATGGGTACAGCAGGTTATTCTAGTTATTCTTTCAACTGGAGTATATTTAAATTTTTTATGTTCTTTATCCTTTTCGGATATAAATTCAGGAGTTGGATAAATGTTGGGAAAGACTTTTGTTTCTTCATTTTCCGAGGGAGTATAACCAAAACCATGTTTCTTCTTGGTTGATCTTTTAGCTCCACTCATCATTAGAAGAGGTTTGTTATTTGTGAACTTGTTTATGGTGCTTGTTAAATGTTCATTTTCTTTATTTAATTTTTCTATTTCTGTTTTAAGTTCACTCAAGTCTTCTTGTTTTTCTAGATGATTTATTTTCTTATTCTTCTCTTTTAAATCTTCACATAGTAATTCACTCCTTCTTTTATGTTCAGTTATTTGTTTTTCAAGTTCTTCATTTTCTGTTTTTAGGTCTGAGTTTGTATTTTCTAAACAGGTTATATTTTTCTTACTAATTTTAAGTAATTTACATACTTCTTTATATTTTTCATAAAGTTCATTAAAAGCACTTTCTAATTATCAGAATCTGAATCATTGCATGAATCAAAGGAAGAGTCAGAAGTTACCTTGTCTTCGGTATTGGCCATGAAAGCCAAGTTGACATCTTCACCTTCACTGCTTGAGCTTGACTCACTGTCTGAGTCACTGCTGTTCTCCCAAGCAGCTGTCATTGCTTTCTTTTTATACTTCTTGAATCTTCTGAAGTTGTCCTTCTTCTTATGATCATTCTTTTTGAGCATTGGACAATCTGTCTTGATGTGTCCAGGCTTCTTGCATTCATAGCATATTACTTCTCCTTTCTTTGGATCCTTTACTTCTGGTTTTCTGAAGTCTTTGTTCTTCTTGAAAAATCTTCTTCTGGACTGATACTTCTTTTTCTTTGCTAATATTCTCTGAAGTCTTCGAGACAGCATGACTTCTTCATCATCACTGTCTTTGCTACCTTCACTGTTATCCAAAGATTCTTCTGATATCTCATCATTCGCTTTGAGAGCATTAGATTGCTTCCTTCTGCTGGAGGATTCTCCTAATCTCTCCATGTTTATCTCGTGAGCCATGAGAGATCCTATTAACTTTTCCAATGACATTAATTTTAAATCATTGGCTTCTTCAATGGCTGTTACTTTTGGAGTCCATGAAGATGGTAGAGATCTGAGGACTTTTCTAACCATGTCTGGTACATCATAAACCTTTCCCAATCCAGCTAATCCATTTGTAATGTCTGTGAATCTGCTGAACATCTGAGTTATTGATTCACCTGACTGCATCTGGAATCTTTCATATTGAGCTACTAGAATATCTATTCTCATTTCTTTTACCTTGTCTGTCCCTTCATAGGTAATTCTGAGCTTTTCCCACATCTCCATTGCGGATTTGCAGGCTGAGACTCTATTGAATTCTTTCTTGCTTAGGGCACAGCATAATATGCTCTTGGCTTTGCAGTTTAAGGATATTCTTTTCCTATCATCATCTGTCCACTGAGCCTTAGCGTTTGTGACCAAAAGATCACCTTCTTCTACAATGGACCAGATTGTGTAATCATGACCTTGTAGAAAATATTCCATTCTAGTCTTCCAGTAGGTGTAGTCTTCTCCATCGAACAAGGGAGGCCTGTTGACTGACTGACCTTCGAAGTTGCTTTGGGCTGCCATAGATCTTTGCTCTTCAGATCGTTGGATCTTCTTCTTTGTCGAAGAGACGGGCTCTGATACCACTTGTTGCCCAGCTAGCTAGCCCAGAGGGGGGGGGGTGAATGGTTATTAAAACTTCTATCTCTGATTAAAACCTGTTTACTGAAAGGATTGCACAACTTAATAACAAGGTTAGAGTTAGAGCAAATAAGACAACAACCACACAAAACACATCCACAAGACACAAGGATTTTTATCCTGGTTCGGAACTCCTCTCCACAGGAGACCTACGTCTAGTCCCTGAGCAATACCTCAGGATTTCACTACCAAGGGTACAATCCCCCTTATGGATCCTTACACCCAGCCTCAACTGGTCTTCCTTCAACCTGAAGGGAAAAACGACCACCCTGGATACCACCAGGTCTTCCTTTATCCAGAAGGGAACACAACTAAAGAAGAAAATGTGTGAACAGGCTTCAGACTCTAGCTTAACAGGCTACAAGCTGAAGCTATCAAGGCCCGAGAGAGAAATAGATTTAGCAAGGTTTTCTCTCCAAGGACTACACAAGCTCTCACAAATAAAATCTTCTTTGATCACTGAGAGCTAAAAGCTAAGAACTAAGTTGGAGTGGAGGCTTCGCTCTTCTTTTCAATCTTCTGAAGACTCGAAGAGATGGTATTCTTTCCTTTTTGAAATGCAAGTCTTGTTCTCTCTATCTTCTGTAATCTTTTCCGTCTTGAGTCTTTTATTTATACTTCTGATTCAAATTTGAACGTTGAAGTGTCCGTTGTCTCTTATCCTGGTGTACGTTAGACTGGTCACCAAGGAAGCTTCTGATCTTTAGTCTTTTATCCTTCAGTACACGCCAGAGAAATGTTTTAGAATCTTGTATCTTGTATCCAACGTTGTACAGATGAGTCTTGTCAGATATCTGCAAGCATATCAACAATAAATAGAGGACAGCTAGGACTGTCGTTGATTGTTAGTTACAGATGGAACATATATTGCAATATATAGCAAGGCTCCGTTCTGTCTAAAAAGTACGTAGACAGAGTAGCATGGAAATAGAAGATATTGTCTGCATGCATAGGAGATACGATCAGAGAGCATTTAATGCGTAGCAGTCAACAGACAAGATATGACTTTGACTTTTCAACGCTATTAAAAAGCATTATACTGATACAACAAGAAATTCAATATAAATAATCCTGATGCTTTCATGACTTATGAAATCGTTATGAGTTATAGCAAGTCGTTATGAACACTTATCAAGTCGTTATGAACTGTAAAGAAATCGTTATGAACTCTAAAGAAATCGTTACAACAATCAAGTCGTTATGAATGATAAAGAAATCGTTACAACAAACAAGTCGTTACGAGTTTCAAAGAAATCGTTACGAGGTCTAAAGAAATCGTTATGAACTCTAAAGAAATCGTTACAGCAATCAAGTCGTTATGAATGATAAAGAAATCGTTACAACAAACAAGTCGTTACGAGTTTCAAAGAAATCGTTACGAGGTCTAAAGAAATCGTTACGAGGTCTAAAGAAATCGTTATGAACTCTAAAGAAATCGTTACAGCAATCAAGTCGTTATGAATGATAAAGAAATCGTTACAACAAACAAGTCGTTACGAGTTTCAAAGAAATCGTTACGAGGTCTAAAGAAATCGTTACGGCTAGAGAGTCGTTGCGAGTTCTAAAGAAATCGTTACGAGGTCTAAAGAAATCGTTACGAGGTCTAAAGAAATCGTTACGGCTAGAGAGTCGTTGCGAGTTCTAAAGAAATCGTTACGAGGTCTAAAGAAATCGTTACGAGGTCTAAAGAAATCGTTACGGCTAGAGAGTCGTTGCGAGTTCTAAAGAAATCGTTACGAGGTCTAAAGAAATCGTTACGGCTAGAGAGTCGTTGCGAGTTCTAAAGAAATCGTTACGAGGTCTAAAGAAATCGTTACGACAGTCAAGTCGTTACGGGTTCTAAAGAAATCGTTGCGATGTCTTTAAGGAATCATTGCGATATCGATTTGTTTTGAGTTTTCCGGTCAAAGAGGAAATTGTTCTGCTTATCAAAGAAGTCGATACAAAGACTTGGACAGAATGAGAGATGAGACTTACCTGATTGTCTTGAAGTTTCATTTTTATTTTATTTTCTGTTCTCAAGGCTCAAGTAATCCATTAGTACTATTTTGTTAATCATCAAAATTAATATATAAATAAGTGAATTATTTATTATGGGGACAGTTTGGTCATCACGCTCCACTTCGCTATGCTTCATTCCTTTTCATTCCATTACACTCCACTTCGTGTCCCTCCACTTCGTTCCTCTGCAAAACAGACGCTAAGGCGTGGCAGCTGTAAACACGCGAAAAATGACACCACCGCGGGTAAATTTCAAATTACGCCATGATGCCACAAATGGCCGTCTTTTACCTTGCAAAAGTATTTTTTCCCATTATTTATGGATTTTTCCCAATTCTTCTGGTGCTTCCTCTTCATTTCCATGGGTTTGGACAACAATTGCAAATCGCGATGGACCAGGTGGTCGTGTTTCTTAAAGGGATTGAAACGCGTCGGGTTGAGCGGTCACAATTATGTGACAATTGATTGCCCAATCGATTTGGTCATTAACGCGTCCGGTTCAGCTGTCGCGATTCAACATCGACTGCTTGGGTCGTAATCGATCATTCTTAAGCGCGTCGACCATGTACGTCGTGATTCTAAAGCTTCCATATTTTCAGAAATTTCTTTATTTCATTTACGAAAATATCGATTGCCTTTTTTTTAAACACGTCGAGTAACTCTGTCGCAATTCTAATTTCCATTTTTAACATTTGACAAGTTTTCATAAAAAAAATTAAGAAATTCTTAAATGCAATGTATCATACCATCACGATTAAGGGCGTACTTTCGGTCATAAATAGAATATCATAAATGCGTCCAACAAGGTCATCGCGATTCAACTCTAAATGCGACCAGTACTACCTCGGTCGTGATTTACAACTATTGTCTACCTCGAACTTTGAGCATGTCCTCTATATATATACACTTAGCTTCATCGTTCCCAAGGTTGGAGACCCTTGGAGACCACGAGCACCTCACGTCCAGCGAGTTGGAGAGACTATCGCCTCACAGCACATCAACGCCACCGTCTCTTCCAGCTCCACAACAAATCTCGCAACAGCAGCACCCTCTCCAGTCAAGCAGCCTCATGCGCCTTCATTCCATTAGGGAAGCATCTCCTCCCATATCTCTTTGTTCATACTCTCTTTATTCTCTTTTATTATCTTTGTCACACATACACATATCACATGCATGCACACACACACACCCATTTTTCTAGGGATTTAAAAGCCATCACAAAGGTGTGTTCTTCTTCATGTTTTTACATCGTTCATTTCTTTCTTTGAGAATTGCATACTACACTATTTTGTTAATCCTCTTTTTTCTTTGTGTTTTGCAAGGGTAATATACAAAGAAAGCACCTTCTACCACGGTCGGTCGTGCTCGTAGAAGAATAAGTCGACCCCAATCTCCTCCGCGCAATCTCCCCGCTTAAAGGTATACCTCACGATCATCTCCCTTTTGCACTTGCTGCCTCCTTCGGTACCCACGCGTACCTGGCGATCATGACCACATCAAAGGAGTAGTGCTCCTCCATCTTTTTTTCCTTTTAATTTTCTTCATATTTTCTTTGTGGGTGCTCGTAGTTCTCCGATGAACGAAAAGCATAATCTACAGACTGATGTTCCCGTACTAGTCCTATTGGTTTCTTTAGTTTCTGCAAATAGTGAATTTTAATTCATTATAGTTTAATTATGTTTAATGCGATTATGTTGGGATTTGGCTATCGTTCTGGCCATTGAGACCTTTGTGGTTGAGGTCTTTATACTTTCCAATTGTTGTTTTCGGGAGGTTCCTGCTGAGCCACTGCCTTACAGTTCTTTAAAGGTGCTAGCCGTGTGTTTGACTTGCAGCGGCATCGTGACAGACTTGTACCAGCAGCATTTGAGTTGTAGTTGTGTTTAGTGTGAGCTTTGCCCCCTCGGGGTATGCTCTAGGTAGTTGTACTTTTCTCTTGGTCATGTAATAATGTATTGGGACAATGTAATTTGTGTAAATGAGTATGATTACATGTACTTTCTTGTATATTATACTCATGTGGTTGTCTTTTATAGTCTTACTAGACACTTGTGTGAGCTATCCCTTACGAGACTTCAGTCTGATCGTGGGAGACAGACTTGGATATGGAGCCTTATTGGGCATAAATATCAAGGGTCGCTACAGGAACATATATTCTAGCATATGTACTAAAAGATAAACAAGCATGTTATAGAAATAGGAAAAACATGATAAGCCAAAATGTGATGGGCGTATGTGGTTTTGACCTCATCTTTCATTATGTGGGAGTCGAGATCAAAGGAGTGGCTGCAGATATGACAGCCCTTAGACGAGCCGTCGACGTAGGTGGTTTTGCAGTACCATAAGGTATAACACTATTGTCCACATGTACTACATACTAGCTTATAAGGCTTTTGACTAACCCATTCCTTATGTAATAATAGGAAAGTACTACTTATTGGATTTAGGATATGGGAATACTGGACAATTCTTGGCACCCTACCATGGGGAACGATACCATATCTCAGAATACCAAAATCATGGTAATGCCCCGTACAAGAATATGCGCGACAAGTTCAACCATCGTCATGCCTGACTTCGCAACTGTGTGGAACGTTGTTTTGGGGTGCTTAAGAATAGATTTCAGACTTTGAGGGAGGGCAACTGTTATCCTTTCCGCGTACAAGTGTTGATTGTTCTTGCATGTTGCGTTGTCCACAACTTCATCTGATGCAAACATAGGGAGGACTACTACTTCAACCTACGTCAAATGGATAATGATGAGAATGATGATGATCCTCTAGACGACCCTAACCTTGTTGTCAATCCTCCTAAGATGCATGCTGGGGACATTCTCTGAACACAAATTGCTATACAAATTTGGGCGAACAATTAGGTCTTATATGACCATGATGTCAAGCTAATGTTTACGTTGCTATGTTGTTAGCATCCTTTGTTTCTCATCTTGTCTACTTGTTGTTAGCACCCTTTGCTTGACACATTCGTATTGTTCATTTACTTCTTATGATGTTCGCTTTAGAAAGGGAACTACCTTGCAAACTGATATCCTCATGCATAATTCAACTCAGGTGTATTGTGGGATGACAAGAAAGATTTTCTCCTAATATACCTCATTGGAGAAAAATATAATCTACACAAAGTAGTGGAGGGAACTCTCAATAGTGACGAATGGGAAATAGTCTAGTACTTGTTCAATGAAGAAATGGGGTTGAATTGGCCACTGTGTTACTTCTATCATCGTTTTAGTTTCTACAAAACTTATTATCTCATTATTGAGAACCTAATTAATGTTGTCAGATTCCAATGGGATGAGAATGCTAGGCAGATAATTGCATCTAAGCTAGTTTGGCAGCAATATTTTGAGGTTCCAATCTTCCACCTCCATCTTAACTAGGTTGGTTTATGATGTTCCTTGTATATTTCTAACTACATAATTTTGTTGCAGTTCAACCCACTCACTGTGTGGTTCAAAGGGCATGCACTCATCATACGTACTGTTCTCACTCGTTTGTTTAGAGAATGACTAGCATTGTAACTATATTACTTGTATGATTAGCATATACTGCATGCGGTTGGATCTATTCAAAATATATTTTCATGTGCTTTATTGGTCTGGTTTTATACTATCATGTTATTGTTGTTTTTCACATCCATAATCCCATGTAATAGCGAATTTTTGTATTTCTCCATTTAATTATTTTGAGACTTAACGCATTTGCTTATGTCATACAAATCTTGATTATATACAGGTGTCTCTTTTTCAGCTCACATATTTCACAAATGACAAGTTATCCTCGTACTATGGTAACTTTTGTCAATACCTGCATTATATTTGGTAGGATGGCATGAACGATGCAACCCCATATATGCACATACATTTACAAATGTATAATAGTATTGCAGTAGGTGGCTTCATTGGAGAAGTGGCTTGCTTGGTTGTGAAAACCTCGAATCCGGACGTGCGCTTGGTAAGGCGCCTACTCCCCTACTAATCAAAGGCTTCCACCTTGAGCATTTGAAAAAATCAACGGTTGAAAGACTAATCACGGTTACTTGTGGCAATCATGTCAACTTGGGATCGGGAGCGTGGAAACACATAAGAACTCTTGAATGGAACTGAAAAAGAACCTTCGGAAATGGTAAGATCTTTGGCGCAAGAAGAAGGGCTTGATCCGTATCGCACTACGATTGGCTTATCGCAGCCCCTAACTCCAGTTTTTGACTAATGAGAGGATTTGACCGCCAGTGGTGGGGAACGCCAGATGCGAGCCCTTGCTACGGTCTTTACAGGGGAATTCTTTCAAAAAAATAAAGGAATGTTCTGGATTTACAAGTTGACCGGTTTCGGGAGACTGACAATGTGTAAGCACTGGGCAATGATGAGTGAATTGTTATATCCAATTCAACGGTTGGATGATCAAATAGGCAACCCGTTAAACATGTGGATTCGAAATTCTGAGCCCAAAAATTACAAAAACAAACTATTACTTTCAGTATTTTTTGTACAGGAACTCACATAGATTTATGTTCTATATGTCATAGGCAAATTGTGACTCTTGTTGTACATTCAAACAAATTATATGTACATTGATGACGTGAAATTTATGTAAAGAGAATACTTTTGTTGCATATGAAAAATACAAATGTTTATATTAATGAAAGAAGTATTTGTTGCATATGAGAAATACTTAGTTCTTTGTGGTAATTTTGTATGAAATGAATGCCCGAAAGGTATAGACTAATTTTAGTTTATATATTCTCATAGATATGTTAATTTTACAGGAGTTAAATGACGTAAAACAGATAAAATATTGATCGTTTGTTTCCAAAAAAATAAGTATAAATTTATTTAATTTTTTTATTGCAAAGTTTTATTCTTAAAAAAATACAACATATGGTTGAGATTTTGTCCAAATTATGTGCATCATCACGTGATGTGAAATTATATAATCTAGGTTGACATTTTTGCATTTGTGATAGTAGATCATTCAATTTAGGTATGGGACAAATTTTAATAAAATTATATATGATAGTTTATAATTATAGTGATGGGTGATTGTGCAAATCGAGAAGGGTCCACAATTTAAACGTGTAAATTTGAAATTTTGAACAAAAGATTTATCTAATATGAAATTAATAATCAATAATATATATGATAATCTAAATATATTGCTATAGTTTGGTCATAATGTGATTTACATAATCTTGATATACATCTAGGCAGCACAAGATGATTTCTCATTTTACAGCCAAATAAAATTTATTATCATTTTCGAACCGAATGATAATACTCCACATTCCCCAATATTAATATCAAAAATTTCGTATTTGAAATGTTGGGCCTAAGTCAGAAGACTGTGGACCCGTAAAAAATTGGCGTATGCCGCTTTAAGTGGCGAGCGCACGGTATTCTTTAGTAAAAGGCGAAAGAATAGTTCGCTCTGTGCTCACCACACGGCTGCGTGGTTTTGACCAGCTGCCCAGAGCTATTCTTAAATCCAAGTGTTGTTGGAACAAAACGTTTCGAAACAGTCGATATGGGACTAACTAAAGTAGTTGTTGGCCTCTCACATGCCATATGATATGATATGTCCTCTTATCTGTCTAGAACGATGACGAAGATCGACGCTGCCGCGCCGCTCGCAGCAACGGCGAGGCGGTGGATCCTGTTGAAGGCTTTTCTCGCCATCCATGTTGGTTTCCGGCGGCATAATTCGCAAGTCACGCTGCAGCTCGTACGTGTGTAGCAAAGGCGCACAAGTATATATATATCTAGAAAAACACTTCTCCGTAAGGTGGGTGCCATCCTTCAAATTCCTATGCCTCTCCATACAGCAAATACGAAAGAGATGTTGAGGTATATATATGTCTGCTCCCCAGTGCAGTGAATAGAGAGCTTTGCCTCCGTTGTTTGCTGTGCCAGCAGCCAGTCAGTTGCCCGGTTACCCGTTCTAGTTTTGATGTGTGTGCATGTGTGACTCTTTACCTCCTCCCATTTTGCCACTAGTTTCTTGACTATTTACAGTTGTTAAATGGCATGTTTGTTTTGTTGTCCCCTTCTTATAGTCAAAAACGATCCCCTTGTACGTGTTTCTTGCTTATAAATGCTCAATGCTCTTTTTTAACACAAAAGTTAGCGTTTGAGAATGGGGATGAAAAATAGCATCGTTTGATAATGTCTTTCAAAGATTTCACTTTTTTTTTAATTTAAAATCTCATTAAAAACTCTATTTTAAGTTTTTTAAAATAATAATAATAGGCGGGCTACATGTTAATGTAGCTCATTTGTGGTTGTGCGGGAAGGTGCAGAAGAAATGGGGAGACCTGATTTATGGAATAATTAGGTCCAGGGCTGATGAGAAAGAAAAAGGAGAGAAGTACAGCTGGTAAATGCACACATGGTTGATGATTGTTTTAGTTTCATAAACGTACAATCTTATTGAATAGAAAATGGGGCTATAATTTGACTTGGGGTGAATCTACATTAGATGCTTCCCCTGTCATTTTTGCCCATCCTGATGTCAGAAAAAAAAGATAATGTTAGAGAAGATTCATGTGATAAAAGGCATTTGCAAACAATTTACATTCAGATGTGTAAGTGGAGTGGTTATCTTGGCAACGCATGCTCCGTTGTATTTTGATGAGGTATTTATATATATCGATGCATCTATGTTCAGGGTGAAATGTTGGAAATAGGAAAAATGCTAATTGCCATAAAGCAAACTGAGAAAATTCTGTCCACATGTAGTGGGAGTGTTGTGATTAGAAGAATGCCATCTCACTCATCCAATACATTTATAATCAGACATGCTAGAGGGCTCATGTTGTCCGGCAAAAGATATGGATTTAATTGGTCTGCATCCGGCAAAAGTTTGAGTTCCGTGGTGTTGTTGTACATTAGGATAACATGGTATCCTGTGACACCCAAGGCAGACATTATTCGGAGTATTGAATGTTTTATGTCTGTTTTAATTCGTCTATCTGGACTGGAACCTTATTATTTTCTGTTGGATCCCTAGAGTTTTGATGATCACAAAACACTCATTATGTTTGCTAACAAGTTCGCAAGTTGAATGCAGAAAACAAGTTATTTTATAAGGGTAAGAGGGCTTTCCAAGAAGTCCATTTTGGTTCCTGGCTAATGGAGTCGACCTCAAGGATATGAAAGAGTCAACCCCAACTTATCTCAAGTATTCTGAGTCGACCCCGGAGTTGTGAAGGAGTCGACCTCTTAAGGAAAGCAGATGGACTGGGTCATGCAGAGTCGACCCCAGTGTTTCAAAGGAGTCGACCCCGGTTCTGCTCTACTGTTTGGAGTCGACCTCCAGATTGTGAAGGAGTCGACCTCCTTTCAGCAGCCAGCTGTCATGTAGCTGATGCAGAGTCGACCCCGACTTGTAAAGGGAGTCGACCCTGATCAGGCTCAACTGTTCAGAGTCGACCCCGACGCTCTAAAGGAGTCGACCTCCATTCAGAAGATGCTTCTTTGTCCAAAGGGAGTCGACCTCAACTTTCATTGGAGTCAACCTCGAGCTGAACTGAAGTTGACCCCAGCAAAAGGTCAAGTCGACCCTGACATGCAGATCTGTTCAAAAAGTAAAGTTTGAACACCTTTTTGACTAAGACCACTTTCCACTCTCTCCTAAACGGATACTTCTGTGGAAGGGCTATAAAAAGGACACCTGGGGGAAACCCTAGGTAAGAAATTTCGTGGGAAAGAGAGCCACACTCAAGAGTTTCATCTCCAGCTTCATCTTCCAAGCTTTTTCACCTTCTAGGGCTTACACCTATTGCATCTTTGAAGAAGGTTCTCTTTGGAGGAGATCTTTGCTACTTCAGAGCTTCAACAACTTCTAAAGATCTTCCTCATGAGCTGTGCATCTGTTTTTGCTAGTTTTATCTCTCTATCATTAAGCTTCTTGGTTTGTGTTTGTTGGTGAGTTGGGCACCGCATCAACTAGTTGTGTGTTGGTGAGCTAGGCACCGTGTTAACTAGTGGAGTGTTGGTGAGCTAGGCACCGTGTTAACTAGCAAAGTGTTGGTGAACTGAGCACTGCATAAACTAGCAGGTGTGTTTATTCCTTGAGTAGGAAAAATCTCACCGTGTTGGTAAGGATTGGACGTAGGTAGACCAAAGGGGGTCTTACCGAACCAGGATAAATCGGTGTCTTTTGTGTGCTTGTCTCCTTCTTCCCTCTCGTTCTCTCTACCTTGCATCATATTTTTATTTCTGCATCAGTTTCCATTGGCCATTCAAGACAAGTTTTTAATAGCCCTATTCACCCCCCTCTAGGGCTAGTCATAGTCTTGATCCTTTCATTTGGTATCAGAACATGGTCACTAGTTTAAATGGTTTTACAATCTCTAGTGTGGATTGACTATGGTTGGTTTTGGAGAGCAGAGTGTATTCACTGAAGGCAACTCTACTAATAGGCCACCTCTGTTCAATGGCAATAACTATAGCTATTGGAAAGCTAGGATGACCATCTTTCTGAAAGCTATGGATTATGAGTTGTGGAACATTGTGGAAAAAGGTCCTTATGCTCCAAAGGAACCTAAAAAGGAGTGGACTCTAGAAATCTATAAAAAAGTTGTCTATGAATGCCAAGGCAATTAATGATTTATTCTGTGCTTTGGATGCTAACGAGTTTAATCGTGTTTCTATGTATAGCAGTGCAAAAGAGATTTGGAACAAACTTCAAGTGACCTATGAAGGATCATCTCAAGTTAAAGAAACGAAGATCAACCTTCTAGTTCACAAGTACGAGCTGTTCAAGATGGAAGAAAATGAGACTATAACTGAGATGTTCAAGCGGTTCACAAACATCACGAATGGGCTCAAAGCCCTTGGTAAGGAATACTCTATCCCTGAACTTAATAGAAAAATTTTACGACCTTTGTCTATGTCTTGGAATCTCAAAGTAACAGCTATTGAAGAGGCAAAAGACCTCTCAAGAATCTCCTTGGATGTACTCATAGGATCTCTAATGACCTATGAGATTAATATATCGAGGGACATAGATGACTCTAAGAAGAAAAAGAGTCTTGCCCTCAAAGCTACTAATGTGCTAAATGAGTGTAACAGTATAGCGATGAAGAGATTGATGATGAAGAAATTGCCTTAATGACAAGGCAATTCAAGAAGTTTTTGAACAGACGTTGATTCAACTTCAACCCAAGAAATAGAAGATTTCAGAAGAAAAATCAAGCTAAAGGGGAAACCTCCAAGAGTGAGAAAGTCACATGCTTCGAGTGCAGAAAATCGGGACATATCCGTCTTGAATGTCCAGAACTTAAAAAGAAAATGTGGAATCAACACCCGGTCCAATTTTAAAATTCCTATTTAATTTCTGGTCCATTGACTGGTCAACTTTAATTTTAAGTCCATCAATAATAAAACTCTCAATTTTCGATCCAAAATAGATAACCACCATTAGAATGGGACGGTTTGGGGTCCAAAAAGTCTAAAATGGCCTTCAAATTTGTTGAATAAATAGACCTAATGATATAGTTAAATTGTAATAAATGATCACATTCATTTCATATATAATTTAATACTATACTAATAAATAGAATAAAAAAATGAAAACACAAATCATATACTGATTACATGTGCCAAGATAATAAATATATTTATATAAACAAACCATATATTTATCATGTATAATTATAATATATGTATCTGTAATATTAATCTAGTGATGTTTTAACACCAACACTCACATCTCAATATCATCTAATGATGCTTCTCGTAGAGCACCATTTGTTACTTCTTGTATTCGTGAAACAAGTAAAAAATGTCCAAAATAACTATTTTGGTTAGCATACAGTTTAGCACGGGGTGGAGGGTTTGATTTGCGATCAAGCTAAAGATAGAGTAGAGTTTTTGGGGGAAAAATGAGAGGAGATAACATAAAAGATTGAAAATTTAACACTTAACAGATTTTGGACAAAAAATTAAAATTTTCAAACTATGGACCTAAAATTAATTTTGAAGATACTTTTTAAACCGGAAGTCAAAATTCCCAATAATCTATCTATAACTATATATAGAAGCACAGGGCCACCCTCACTGGCTCCCTTCCCTCTCTTTCGTGGGCATCCCAAAGAAGGCGCATATTCCAACCCTGGCTGCAGTGGGTGCATCAGACCTGGGGCTGGCTGGTTTCCCTTCTTCTAGCTGGATCGCCCAGGTGCCGTCCGGCAGAAGAACCCTACCGTCATGCGACGACAAGATGAGGTCCGTCCACGAGTTCTGCCATACCGGGGAAGCCGCCGGCCGTCCCAAAACGCTACACCCACGAGATAAGTGACTTGCAGGTACGGAGGTGGCCCCTACTCAGATCTAAATTCCCTTCCCCGACGCCGGACGCCGGTGGATCGTTCAGACTTCAGAGGAAAGCTCAGATTTTTTTATCCCATCTGTGCTGTGTCCGTTGGGACTCTTGGATCTGCCAGGAGCAGTACTGCAACAGGTGCAGGGATTTCTGCGACTTCCCTGATCACCTTGAAGAGTGAAGGAAGCAGCTGTGCATTTCGGCCGTAGTAAACTCGTTCGCCGACTTGGAGGAGCTACAGTGACCGGCGGTACGACGAGCAGCTGCTGCAGGAGGCTTATGATCAGAGCACACACTTGACGCAGTTTTGCCCGACAGCCTCGACCGCTGAAGTCTGATAATGCTCTGACGTCTGAACCGGTGCATGGTGCATCTGCCTTCCCCCTCGTTAAGTTGTAACTAAACTTTGGTTTGATTAAGGAATACGTCTCAAGTAAAGAACGGAATTTTGGGGCCTCTTAAAAATCCCGATTAGAGATAGATTAAAACGTAGATAAGTGTATAAAGCGAGACTAGGTATGGGTGTTTTGGAATTTTCGATTCTGATTAATCATCCACACATCATATTGTGGCCTCTTTTCATCAACAAATTACGAGCTATGATGGGACTCTCTCTGGGAAATCCAGATAATTCCCATATCGGAGAATAGAAGAAGTGGATGGTGTGGCATGGGCTACAAAGGAATCGGGCCATGCTTTAAGTAAACTCATACCTTTCTCGGCCTTTTGGCTAAGATCAAGTGTAGTATCTGTTCTTATCAGTTTAATATCTGATACGTGGGCCATCGGCCCACATGATATTAAATTAATTTGTTTTGGGGGAGGGCCCATCTAACGGTGGCTTGCCATCGTGGGCCCTCGAGCGTCGCCCTTGCGTTGCACTACTGCTCGGGCCCGGCGCACCCCTCCACAAATCTCAAACAAAAGTTTGGTGGTCAGAAGTATCATGTGGGCTGCAATTTGTCGGATTACGTTTTACTTCTCTCGTGATGGAGGCGGCCCAAGTTGCTGTGTTTCAAATGGCATTAAATATCCAGGCCTCTGGTACAATTCTGCCCTCTGGGTTTGCCTCGTCCCACTTCTGTGTATATTCTTGAGAGAATTAAAGTTGCTTTTTCTTTTAAGAATATTTTGCATGGAGCAATGCCAAATTTTGAATTTTGACAGAGGAGAACGTGGGAGTGGAACTTTTAGTATAGTCGGTAAAGAATCAAACCCAGTTAACTGATTGGAAGATGATTACTACCCGGAAAAATTGATAGCAATCACTGCCCGAGTGCCCCCTCATTCGTGCGGAGCCCAAACCCCACACCCAACACCGTGCTGGCTTGTGGGGGCCCAAAATGTCTCACCATTTAGGGGGTGCTCTTTTTTTTTTCTTTTTTTTTTTTGACACGCATTTAGGGGGTGCTCGGGCAACACTGCTACCATTTTCACGAATAGTAAATACAACTCTATATTGATTTGACTAGGGAAACATGTCTTTTGCATTTTATATTTACTGTTTTTCTGAATTTAGAAGTTCTATCCAATTTCAGAAATGCACCTCAACTGTGGTTACCATTCTCCTAATCACAGATCACATAATCGGTACATTAGGTACTTACATGAATGGTTATGTATGCAAAAAAGAAACACTGCATCTTTAAATTTTGAGTACTTTGATATTATCACCTTTTTGACATTTTTTTCTTACTCTCATGTCTAGCCTTTTATAAGCTGTTTGGTATGAGATTAAATAGGGGATAAGAGATAAGTTAATCTTATCGCATGTTTGATGCTTCAAAAAAAGAGAGGATAAACATGGTTTAAATATTTTGGAGATATCCTAAAAAAAGGGGTAAATTGGGGATAGTTCATCCCACCTTTTTGGTGGGATAATTTATCCCTATTTTATAATCTTAAAAATATCAAACAAGAGGCGGATTGAGAATAAAGATAATATATTCCTAAATTAATTTACCCCTATCCCCATTTGTTTTAATCACATACCAAACAGGCTAGAGAAAATGTACATGAGCTAAGTTTAATGGTTGATTGTTGCAAAAGTAAACTTTATTGCCTTATCTTTCATACAATTTTGGAGATGAATTTTTTCAAAACACCATAATAGATCTCATATAAAATAGATGCTGAAATTTGGATTGTTTCAAAAAAAGCTGAGCTTATTTGCTCTCAGTTTAATTTTAGTTATTTATTCTTCATATCCTATTTGTTGTATTCAATTGTATTTAATTTTATTCATAGTGGTTGTCATATAAGTAGACTTTATTTTCTATTTTTTCATATAGTTTTATGCTTAATTTTAGTTTGTTAAGGAGATGGCACTTTTGAACTATTTTAATTTCTGCTTAATAGATACAGAAATTAGTTCAGTTAATAAAAAAAAGTTAAGTGCTTCATATTAATCTATATGTTGTATTGAATTCTATTTAGTTTTTAAAGTGAATGATTTTAATTTTGTTGGATATTTTTGTATGTTTTGTTCATCATATATTCTAATTTTGTTGTTTTCATTGATCCATTTAAAAATGAGGAACGAAAAACATATCAACAACTGTAAAATCGTGGAACAACAAAGGAAAAATGGTAATTTTTATTTGCTATGCAACTATATCTTTTATTATTATTCAATTTTAAAACTAAATGTAGAATTAGATTATGTTGTAGAAATTCGTCACAATAGAAATAAAAGAAGAAAACAATAAGCTCATGCAAGAAAAGAGACACACAAAAAATACCATTGGAACATTATCAAGTAAAAATAGTCACTACATCAAGGTTCGTCATACCATCCGGATCGACTGTGCTGCATTTTCCGTGGTACGGTACGGTATTATACCGTACCGTACCGCTGAGATACGGTGGGGAAATGACTAGTTTGATTTTTATTTATTTTTTAGTTTTGTGAGTTGATGAATATTTAAAATGAGCAAACTTCAAAAGAAGACTCTCCATCCAAACTCAAGATAGAATTTCCATCTTTTCTCATGCATGCACCTTTTCTCTCTCCCCTTTCTCTCTCATATCCATCAAAACTATCAGAGATATCACGCATTCTATAGTCTAAAAAGGGGCTGATATGCTAACGAGGTCTTCATCAAAGTTGTCATATTCTTCTTCAGCTTCGTCCTCGAAGTGGAATCACCTCAATTGGCGGTCTGTGCCCAAAGTTATAGCAGATTATTCTTCACATTCTCTCTCATATCATGATCTACATATACATGATTATCATGCCTTCCACATCTCAAATGAGGGCATATCTCTTCGAGACTTTTTCATGAAAGTTGTTCCCCACGACTTCATCTATAAGCTCCAACTAAAATCACATCAAATGAAGGTCTGTGCTTAAAGATATTGTAGATTATTCTTGACCTTCTCTCTCATATCGCGATCCAAATTAGCAGTGAGTGCAGCCTCTCTACAGTCTGACCAAGGGTGATCCAGTCTTTGGAGTTGTTCATGATATGACCAATGTATTCTATTAGATCAACATCAAGAATCTGAAAATAGAAACAAAACTGTAACGCCTTAAAATTTGACACTAAGAAATTAAAAGAGATAGTAAATTATACGTAAGACATGATCACTCATATAAAACATAATTATCTTTAATTTTAGATTATTTTTATATTATTAATATAATTCTGGTACTATCTTTGATTGTGTGCACTTCAACGGGATGACATTCGGTTCTAAAAATAAAGTCAAACCTGAAGTCATCCTAATTATTAGAAAATTATATTGATTCTAAAAATATAAAATATCAGGAATTGTTGATACATAGATGTTGAGATTAAGTCGACCTTATAATTTTTGGGACAATTTTTACTTGACAAAAAATTAATTTAAAAAATTAAATTACAATTACTATAATTTGTATCATCCTTTAATTAACTTATGTTTAAAATTTCATCGTAATTAGACACCATTTAGACCCCTTAAGTACACACAGGATTTACCGCAGTACGGCGAACCCTCTGTGCACTTCAACAAGACGACATTTGATTCCGAAAATAAAGTCAAATTTGAAGTCATCATAATTACTAGAAAAAGATACTGATTCTAAAAATATAAATATCAGGAGTTATTGATGCATAGATGTTGAGATTAAGTTGACCTAATGATTTTTCAGATAATTTTTATTTGACAAAAATTAAGCTAAAATTACTATAATTTGTATCATCTTTTAATTAACTTATGTTTGAAATTTCATCTCAATTAGACACCATTTAGATCCCTTAGATATTCAGATTAAATCGATCTAATGATTTTTGTGATATTTTTTACTTGATGAAAAATTAATCAAAAAATTTAAACTAAAATTATTATAATTTGTATCATCTCTTAATTAACTTATGTTTGAAATTTCATCTCAATTAAACATCTTTTAGATCGCTTAGATACACCGGATGTGAGAGAGAATGTTAAAAAAAAAAAAACTGGCTTGCCACTGACCCGTACCAATCCGTAGGTACTGCGGCATGCCGCTACGGCACCATTGGGGTGACCTGGATGAGCCAGGGCACGGTGGCCAACCGTGCACCACATATAGATATTGTGATGTAAAAAATTTTGAACATGAACGGCCAACATTTTGCTGCTACAATAGAGATGTACTTTTGAAGATTAATCTTATTTATGAAGAATTGTACAAATTATATATTTTTCATTGTGAAGAATCAAGAGAAGGTGAATTATTTATTACAAAATTATTTTTGTAATAAAATTCACGTAAATTACAGCGAAGCTAATTTCATTAGTTTATGGAACAAAGAGAGAAAATTCTCGTCTAGCTCTTTCAATCAATGAAATTATTTTTTGACAATTCACATCAAATTTATTGAAAGAATCAACTTACAATAAATATTTTCTAGATAAATCTTTCGAGTAAGTTCAGGACAAGTGGGTTGCTAGACAAATTTGATGAGGGATGAGTATTTGAAGAATAGGAAGATGGAAAACCCATACGAAACGGAAAAGATCCGGCTTGAATTCCACAACGATTGCCATGATTTTGGTTGGAACAACATTAATCTTCATACGGACAATATAATTGGTTCAGAAATGCTTACTACCCTCTACATGGGTAGCAAAGGTACATGCCAAGGATATATATAACTGGTAGATGCAAATGATAGGCAGACCCTATTCCATGGTGTCTTTAGTTCTTTCATAAAATTTATTTATCTCACTTACCTGATTATTTGTCTCATTTAACATGTTTTTAATCCTTTCTCTATTTTCCATAAAATATTTTTGCCCCCCTTAGCATGATGTCCTTAATTCTTTCCTCATTTTCTCATAAAATATATGTCTCATTTTTTTATTATTTTTCCACTTAATCATAAATGAGACATAATAAAATAAGTGGAGCAAGTACTATATACTTTTAGTACTAGTCAGTCAATAAAATCGTTCTCTTGTCATCCAACTCAATTTTATTACAAGACACTTCTAATTATAAAGCTCTGCAGCTTTCGGAAATGACCCAGTCAGCCCCAGTTACAAAACAAATGTCTACAACAACACGAACAACACAGATAAAAGCATCACAAGTGGATCAGGCAAGGCTAAAACTACCTAATCTCTACCAACGCCTGCAGCGTCCGGAACTTGATGACCAGCGGATCGGAGCTGGGAAGGCCATGAAGACGATCGAAGTCCTTCCGGCGGTGAGGGAGTAAGGGACGTGGCCGGAGGGAACCAGCGGGGAAGCATGGAGAAGTGTCTGGCCGACTTGATCATTACAGAGGAGAAGCTTTCCATGAAACTTATTTGTCTTCAATGTTAGTAAAGTGGACTTGTAACGAAGAACATGGACAAATAGGTTTCATGAGGAATGACAAAAATAATAATAATAACGTCTAGAACAGCACGCCTCTCTAGGGTGGGGGCTGTCCCATCTCCTATATTAGCCAATCCCATCTTAGATAAGTAGTAGATGTTTCTTAAAAAAAAAATTAAAAAAAAGTCGGATAAAAGACCCCAATTTGCATCTACGAAGCGTTTCGTGGATATGGATCTCACGGGGTCTATGGATCCGCATTGAGGCAGCAATAAGAAAGGGAGAGGGAGATAGCCGACCAGCCTAGAGCACTCAGCACCATGCGGCCTTCGGCCATAGCCTGCAACGTAGCAGCATCCATGGAGACAGACTTGTGCAGCAAGGAGAGGGCAAGGGAGGGAGAGACCCGAGTGAAGGCGATCTCTCTGGGTCTTTTGGGTTCCCTGACTGGGCTGCTGACGTGGGCGCTTTCTACGTGGCCCAATCGAGACAGTTCCAACATGAAATTTATATCCAGGTGTACGTGCAAGTAGTATTTCTCAAAAAGAAAACAACGGGCTCTCATTTGTCAGTGTAATCAGGTGAGAGTCCTGTAGACACGCCAATTTTCCCTTAAAATGACAAATTTCGGGTTGCACCGCAACGTCTCAAAAGTGACTTTCTTAAATTAATTTTTTGGGTAATTTTCCTAATTTTCCTACTTTTTAGGATTTTTAGAAAATTTGTTTGAGAAGGGTCTGTTGCACTGGCTTAAATCGCATCCAAAGCAGAGGATGCCTTTAAAATGCTTAAATACGCGGCTGTTTAGTGCGTCGCTTATTTTGAACCGCCTCATTAAGCGCACTAAGTAACCGACGTTTAACCGCGTCCAGCATGTACGCCACAATTTATAAGTCAACATTTACGGCTACGCCAGGCCACGCACGGTCTGACACTTGGCAGAGGCCACGCATCCAAATAGATACGCGTCGCCTTCGTACGACGCGATTCAGAGGCGTCAGGTGTCAGAAACGTGTCAGAAAGATAATCGCGCCCGAGCAGTACGCCGCGTTTTTTAAACCCGCCACCTAAATGCCCTCGATCCTACCAGAAGGAAAATGGCGGTTGATAAATGCGGCGTTACGCTTGGACGCGTTTTGGAGCGTAGATGCGGTCATATGTCAAATCAATTCGATCGTTTAAATCACGGTGGTTATAGTGGACGCGATTATTAATATGATCGTGCACCATAGTAGTCATGATTTCGTCAGGTTGATGGGACATTAGGCCGACTTATGAATTGCGGCAACCAGAGCCGACGCGATTATGTCTTTAAAAACGTCCGCTGCAATGGACGCGATTTTAGCCAGAGAAGTCTATAAATACAGACCTGCGGTTTCAAAAAAAGGAAGAGAGAGATGAAAATCCCCAAAGCGGCGAAGCCTGCCGAATCGATGCCTCGACTTCCGGACTTTCAGTTCTCAATTCCTGGGAGCCTCTACAGTACCAGGCGCGAGTTCCTGAGCTGAGAAGGATCCTCCATCGTGAGCCGCGTGAAGTAGTGTCGTCATCGTACCTGTCAAAGAGCAACAGCTTCCGCCCCCACTTTCTCTCTCCCTTTCATTCTGTCTTTTATTTAGTGCATGCATCGTACTGTACCACACACACACATCATTTGTTATTCTACCTATCTTTAGGGGTTTAACGTCACCCCCAAAAGGTGTGTTAACGCCCTTTTAATGTCATTTCGTTTAGTCCTTTGTGTTTACATTTACTGCACCGCGTAGTCTAATCCATCTTTCGTTTGTTTGCATGTTGTCTTTTCTTTTGCAAGGTAACCGTACGAGCCAAATCTCCTTTACCGGCCGGCCGGTGGAAGGAGGAAGGAGGACCCACGCACCACACATCCCGCACTTTTCTACGGGCAGAAGGTTAGGATTCCTTTTCTCACCTGTCATCCTTCGGCACCCTCGTGTACCTGGCGATCACGGTCTTTTATTTTTATTCTCTTTTCCGCTTTTCCACTCCATATCACACACACACATATCCACTGTCCATCCCCCCCTCTTTGTGGGCGCCGCTGAAAATGGTATCTACAAATTGGCGATCACGGTGGGACCCTTCTTTATTTTGGCTCGGTTACCTCATCTGGCACCCGCTGTGCCTCTTTTGACACCCCACGTGGTGTTCCTTTAGTTTGTTGCCATTTTCTTCCTTAGTTATCTTTATGTCTTATTTGCACCTTCTGGCATAGAAATTTAGCTTAGTTTAAATACATAGTTATAAACTCATAAATAAAAATTAAATAAAAAAATGCATGCTATAGTTTCACCTTATCTATTTCAGTTTATTTGAGAAAGCTTTTAATCCTCATATCCCCCCCCCCCTTTTCAACTGAAGCAAACCCTCCTTACCTGCTCATGGCTTGCAATTTTTTCGTTCTGCTGAGCACTGTTTAGATTCGCGTCCATAGCAGTCGACGCGATTTTGTGTTGTGCGGCAGACATTGTTGACGCCTTTTGTGACGGAGTCCGGAGGGAGTCGCCTTGGCTCTTACAGCTTCTGCGAGCTGTCAGATCCGCGGCTGACAGAACGGACGCGATTTTGAATAGGCGACCACTGTAGTGGACGCGATTTTAAACCTGTCACAGAAGGTTGATCTGTCTGCCTTGTTTTACTTTCTCGCATTTGCAGGGCATATCATCGGTTGAGGGACCTCCTTCCCTCCTTACTCTAGGATTCCATACACCTCTCTCGATGAGAACTATCTCCCTTTTGGGCATTCCGTCCCATCTGGCTAGAGAATTCTCATCGGGACCTCCATAAGTCTCCATACCCCGTGGATTCCCTCACGGTGGACCGAGCCAGTTGTACCCATTTTCGGTGACTCGGGTTAGATTTCCCTTTTGCGCGGAAAGTAAACTATTTTAGAAGAGCCCGAAGCTGTCATCTCACCTACTGCTAAAGCTCTCCCTATTGAGTGACACACATTGATAATTAAATCCACACTAAGCTTTACTGAATATTCAAGTGGACGTAATCATCAAGTGTGTGAATTAAAAATTGTCAATCTCTTCTCTCAAATTGTTGTGAGTAGTTGTTTGCTATATTTCCCCTGAATCATCCCGCATGCAACTTCGTTCCGGTCGATCTCTCTCGATGGCCAAATACGAAAATGTGGGTCATGATGATGATCTGTATGGCTCCGGTCAGCACCTCCAAGTTGATCCGTCCAACCCGCATGTTCATGTGGTGGACACCCAAGCTCCTCAGCTTCCCCAAGTTTCTCAGAGGCGTGATCCTGACGATCCCTCTGCTTCAATTAATTTGTCTTAGCTTGTGGATATGCTACAGAACCTTCAAGCTCCTTAGCTTCAGGAGGTTCAAGCTGCCCTCAAGGGGAAGTCTCTCGCCAATCCAGATCCATTCAACCACCCAAACACGGGAGTCCGAATTGAATCTGTTCGTGACCCGATGGGACAAATTTCACCCGCCCCCTCTCGAGCACACTCTGTTATTCATTCCCCTCATCATAGTCCTGAAGAGAGGCGTCATACAACTACTGACATGGCACGGCCTACATATCAACCTCAGGTTCCGACCCATGGTCCTGTGTACGCCGGTGCTCCTCTCCAGTATCCCTCTCAGGCGAATATTCCTTCGGGTGCACCCCAACCCTCCGCTAATCAAATTGCCCAAACTCTTCTAGCTAAGGTCAATAGGCTAGAAAGAGATTTGAAAAGGGCATCTGTCCCTAACGATTCATTTGAACTGGCACTCCCTTCTATGTCAGTCTTTCACCTCCCTCCTTCGGAGATGCCGGTATACCGTCGCTACAATGGCACCGACAATCCATTTGTACATATTAAAGAATTCATGTACGAGTCTTCCTTTTGGCAGGATGATAACCGTGCCCTTGCTTTTCTTTTTCGTCGATCCCTGGACGGGCCTGCCTTAGACTGGTTTTACTCTCTGGATCCTACGGATGCCGAGAATTTTGAGGCTGTACAGAGGAAATTTTTGAGGAGGTACAGAGATAGAGTTGGTCCGGTGCTCTCGATCACCGACTTGATGGCCGAGAAAATGAAGGCAGATGAAGATTTTGTCCATTTTGTTGATAAATGGAGGCTCTTGGCCGGAAAATTAAAGGATCTCCTGTCTGAATCGGAGCAAGTAAAAATGATCACAGCAAATGCCACTCCGCAATTCAGACACATTTTGGCCATGAACAAGTTGACCACCATGGAAGAATTGTATGAAAGAGCCACATACATCCAGACTCAGCTGAAAGACTCTCCCATAGTGGCCATGTTTGAGCCCAAGGCCCGGGTGGTCAAGAATGCTGCTAGTGCCCCCACAGGGGGTCCTACTACTGAGGGCGTTATTCATAATGAACAAGTGAGTGCATTTGGCGGTCCAAACCCTCCCTTTCATCGTTCACCCTATAACCCCAGAGCACAACAACCTCAAACACCAACTTTCAGGCCAAACATCCAATTTATGTTTAGAGGGCCATCGCCACCTCCACAACAGCCACATCAACCATTTTATTACCAACCGCCCCAGCAACCCCAGTTTCAGGCACCTCAGCGTCCACAATTCCAGCAACCGCAATACCAGCCCACACCTCCTCACTACCAGCCTCAACAGCCTCCTCAACCACCTCCCCAGTTCAACCAGGTACCTCTTCTGCGCACTTATGATCCTTCACAGCCTCGACCTCCACCTGGCCCGAGAAGAACTCACTACTCTCCATTGCCAGAGACTCTACCTGACATCTTCAATGCACTTATGGCTACCGGTGCACTTACATTGCCAAGGGAAAGGCTACAATGGCCTCCCAATATTGATACCACTCGGTACTATGAATTCCACCGAGGGCCAGGCCATACACTGGAAGAATGCTTCCACTTCAAGGACTATATTCACAACTTAAGTGAAGGTGGAGGCATTGATTGGGTAGAAATGAGGAAATACATCACTGACATGAAGACAAGGAGGCCAGCTAGACAAGGCCAGCAACAGCAAGGCCAACAACAGCAACAACAACAGCAACCTCAGCAGCAGCAGCAGCCAAGCTTGGGGATTGTACAAAACCCACTGCCGGAGCATCAAGCCCCGAATGCACAAGTCAGTGCCTTTACGGGTCATCCCCGGCCCGCGGAAGTAGCCTCTACATCTACTCCATCCACCCAGCCATCTTTTATTTTACCACCTTTTATCTGCGCACCTACCCCCGACAACCCGTTACCCTCCTTCCTATGTATCCCCGCTCATTATGTTTCTTCCACTCGCACCACTAACCCTCCGCTCGCATCCCGGCCTTCCGCTACTACACCCGCTCCATCTGCAAACCCATCAGCTCCGTTTTTACGCGCACCTGTACCGCCACAGCCAAATAATCCCTCTCCTGTTTATTCAGCTTCACAATCAACCGTACCAAACCCTCCTCCTCCCCATATACCTTCCACTATACCCTTTATCAATCCCAATCATCGAGCCTCTTTTCTCCGCACTACTACCGCTACCACTCCTACCACCCCCCAGAGTGCGACAGACTTTCAACTGCCGCACCAGATATTTAGCAACCAACCTTCCACCTCACAGTCTACTTCCACTCAACCGGCTGTGGCATCTACATCGGCAAGCCATTCAAAGCCTGCCATGGTGCTCCGCAGTGGGCGTATGTTTAACAGAGTTTTTCCCCAGCAGCAAGAGCAGATGTTGCCATCCCAAGAAGAAGAAAAAGTGCTGCCAGAAGAATCAGTTCCAGGGACCCAGTATGACTTGCTAAAGCATTTAGATAGAACTCCAGCCAGGATATCCATCTTGGAGTTAATCAAGAGATCATCAAGTCATCAAGAAGCTCTCATGCAATATCTACAGAAGGTGATGGTTAATGAAGATTTTCCGGTCAACCAGATCAGTACAGTGCTAACTCCAGCAAGCTTGCATCTGGCAATCATGTTTCACGAGAATGAACTGGAACCAGTCGAGTCACAACGGTACGCCCTGTGCCTTACAGTGAATATCAATGGCGTCTGTGTGGCTCGATGTTTGGTATATTCTGGAGCATCCATTAATGTTGTGTCACCCAACACATTAGATCTTTGTGGGATTCCAGTTCAAGCAATCCGACCCGCTGTCATTACCGTCACGGCCTACGACAACTCCAGTAGGACACCAAAAGGGGTCGTCACATTAAGGATTGAATTGGGCCCGTCTGCTACAGAGATGGACTTCCATGTTCTAGATATGGACCCAAGTTTCCGTATCATTTTGGGCAGACCATTTGTTCAGGCCCTTGGTGTTGTCATATCAACAGTTCACCAATGTTTAAAATTCCCATACAAGGGCCGTGTTATTAAAGTCATCAACAAACCCACGACTGCAGATGGTCTGCCCAAAACTTCCATGTTCTATATATGGACCCAAGTTCCCGAGTCATCAGACCAAGCCACCGCTCCCTTCTACAGAAGGGGCATTTACTGCTTTCCATAATCCATTTCCCTCCCAGGGGAATGTCGTTGTGAATTCTCCCTCAGAGAATGACTCCTTTACTGCTTTCCCTAATTCACATTCGCAGGATGCTGCTTCTACTTCTTCTTTCCATGTACAGTCTCCTCCGCTCACCCGTGAGTCAGGGACTTCTTCCAGTCTTTTTAATAAATTTTCTTTGCAAAGTTCTGCTTGTTTTGTCCCGCTTTCTGTGAATTCTCCTTTAGTTTCTCCTTCCCAGAAGTCGTCTTTTCCTTCTGTTGTAAATAAGATAAGTCAAGAAGTTAATAAGCTAAGGGTAGGTTCTGAGAAGAAGCCTAAAGGGAGAAGGATTCCTCACCGTTATCTAGCCAGCCTAACCCATAAGTGCCGAGCATGTTTAGCAGTCCCGAAATTCATGGAGAGCCCAATGCAATTTCTGGACTGGGAATATGATCAGTCAGCATGCTTTGTCGATGATGGGTTTGGGGTCTATGAAATCATTGATGATAATGACCCAGTCAAGGAAGGCGATGAAGAATTCGAGGACGAAGCTGACGCGTTCGCAAGTGGGTTGAGAAGGTTTGATGAACCGTCAACAGCTGTGCAGGAAATCACTAAAGAAATCAATCTGGGAACCGAAGAAGATCCCAAGACTGTCCTCATCAGCAGTAATCTATCACCTGCTGAAGAAGAGGCGATTGTAGAGGTTCTCAGGGAATATAAGGACATATTTGCATGGAGCTATGAGGATATGCCCGGCTTGGATCCTGCATTAGTAGAGCATCATCTCACTCTCAAGCCAGGGTCCATCGCAATTAAGCAGCGGTTGAGACGTTTTCACCCTCAGATGGCTTTAAGAATGAAAGATGAAATTGATAGACTCCATAAAGTCAAGTTCATTAAAGTCATACTTTATCCAAATTGGGTGGCAAATATTGTCCCAGTTATCAGGAAAGATGGAAAGGTTAGAATTTGTATTGATTTTCGGGACCTCAATCGTGCATGTCCTAAAGATGATTTCCCATTGCCCCACCTTGATGTCCTTGTGGATAATATAGCTGGGTATGAGACTCTTTCTTCTAGGATAGCTTTTCAGGATACAATCAGATCAAACTGGCTGAGGAAGATCAGGACAAGACTTCTTTCACCACACCTTGGGGAACTTATTGCTTTGTGGTCATGCCATTTGGGCTCAAGAATGCTGGTGCTACTTACTAGAGATCTATGATGGTCATTTTTCATGACATGATCCACATCTTTGTTGAGGTATATGTTGATGATTTGGTGGTGAAATCAAGATCAACGGCTGAGCATGCTGGGGTTTTAATTAAAGTCTTGCAAAGGACCAGGGAATATCATTTAAAAATGAACCCCAAAAAGTGTGTATTTGGTGTGTCAGCATGGAAACTGTTAGGGTTTATTGTGAGCAAAAGAGGCATAGAAATCGATCCCAACAAAGCAAAGGCAATAAAAGAGATGCTTCCTCCCAAGAATCTAAAAGAAGTTCGAGGATTAATCGGGAGGTTGCAGTTTGTCCGTCGGTTCATCTCCCAACATTCACAAAGGTGTAGGCCCTTTTATGACCTCACCAAGCCAGGAGTTGAATTTTGTTGGGATGAGAGGTGTCAGGCAGCTTTTGATGAGCTTAAGGATTATTTAACTAATCCTCCTGTCCTAAGGCTGCCTACACCAGGCAAGCCACTCATCCTCTATGTTTCTGTCCTGGAAGATTCAGTGGGAGCTGTTCTAGCACAAGTAGATGAAGAAGGTAAGGAAAGGGCAGCTTACTACTCGTCTAAACTTCTCAACCCATGCGAGCAGAAGTACAATACAATGGAAAAGACCTGTGCAGCGCTCGTATGGGTAGTGCGGAAATTAAAGCACTATTTTCTTGCACAAACAGTCCACCTCATTGCTCGAATGAACCCCATCAAATTCCTGCTTGAAAAATATGTCCTTACTGACAGGTTAGCATGCTGGCAAAGCTTTCTCTCCCAGTTCGAAATCATTTACATTCAGCAGAAGTCCATTAAAGGCTACACAATAGCCGAACATCTTGCCCACCACCCCATTCCCCAAGTTGATCCTGTTCGTTCAGAGTTCCCGGATGAAGAGTTAATGTCCCTCAATCAATCCAATCCTGTTTGGACATTATATTTTGACGGGGCTTTGAACTCCTTTGGAAAAGGTATTGGGGTGGTCCTGATGTCACCAGAAGGTGTCACCATCTCGCGAGCTTGCAAATTAAACTTTTCTGCCACCAACAACATCGCTGAGTATGAAGCTTTGTTAGCTGGTTTGGAGCTCGCCCACTTCTATGATGTGACACACCTGCGGATTGTAGGTGATAGCCAATTGATTCTTCGCCAGGTGCTTACCAAATATCACACTTATTGTGACGGACCGGGGTATTTATGCCCGATAAGGCTCCATATCCAGATCCGCCTCCCGCGAACGGACCGAAGTCTCGCAAGGGATATCTCACACACGTGTCCAGTAAGAGTATAAAAGACAACTACACAGTATAAAACACAAGAAAGTACATGTGCTTATATCTGTTCACAAATTTGTACAACTGTCCCATTACATTAATACATGTCCAATTTAAAAGAGTACAACTACCTGGGGCATACCTCGAGGGAGCACAAGCTCACACAACACTAACTACTACACTACTGCTGGTGGTACAAGTCTGACACAACGCTGCTGCAGGCCAAACACACGGCAAGCCATGAAAAGAACTGTAGGGGAGTGAGCCTCAACGAGTCACAGGTTCAGTAGGGACCACCCAAAAACAACACCGAAACTACAAACACCTCAACCCCAAGGGTTTCACTGGCAACACCAATAGCCAAACCATTTCATGCTCACATCATAACAATAAATAACAATTAAACATAATCATGATAATAAACATAAAGTCCTCGGAAGGAAAATAGGACTACAGGACTAATATAATATCATTAGTCAGCCCAACTACTAAAGTGTCTAAACCACAGTCTCACTGACACACTGCTACAACAACTAGTTGCCTAGGCTATAAGCCACACAGGCAAGTCACTGCCTAGGCTGCCAGCTTCCCAGGCGAACCTCAACCACATGGGTACTAGGACAGCCAACCAAGTGCTGGTCCATTAAACCTCAAACCACGATATATCAAAAACTACACACACCAGATAACATGGTCGGCTACAGCGGGCCAATTCATCATATACTATAACCATAATCGAAAGCTTACCTAAAGAAAGGTGAAACATCACAAGTGGAAGGTCTCATTACACGACCTCCACGGAGCACAGCTCCACCAAACCACGGTACGCCTAGGCCATAAGCCTCATCGGAAAATTACCCACAAAGAGTAACAGGATTAACAATCATAAACTAATCCACAATAACTTATAAACAAAGATCTACTTAAAACGGATAGGATACAACAAGTGGTAGGTCAAACCACAAAACCTCCACAACACACGAGAGCCTGAAAAGGTTGGTACACAATGTACCACCACAAAACTACAAAGTAACCCACGAAGGGAACATGTACCTGCTACCTCAAGGTACCACAACACAAACACCCATACGAAGGGTACAAGTAGTTGGTAAACACCACACTAAACCTCAATATATTATATCTTTATTTAGGCACAATATTACAGGTGAAACCTCAACCGGCAAGTCACACAAACCACAACTCAGTCACAACTGTGCCAACACCAGGGCACACCTCGAACAGGTCAAACCTCGACCACGAGTCACAAACTCACGAACCATAGTCAGTGGCAAAGTACGAGTCAAGCCATAGCCCGAGCAGGCAAAGCACGAGTCGGAAAGAACGACGCCACCACACGGGAACGGTCTACTGGCAGATGAGGCCAGTATCCAACTCGGACAACACAACACAAGAACAACCTCTCAGCCTCGCAGTCACGGACGAAAGGTACAACTGCCGCTCCACGAGAACAAGTCAAACAACTTTGGAGACCAACCAACACCACACCTACAGACACACAGCTGCAGGCCCATGCCTGGCACCTTTAGGGTCTCTGGCCGGAGCACCCTAAAGTGAGGCACTGGAAAACAGGACTAGCTGGGGACCAGTGTCGATTACTGGTGTCCGTACCCCCAACTACGAGCGCGCTACAAGCGACTACACACCCACAAACACAAGCCGCTGCCCTACTGTCGTCTTTCCCTCAGCCGGACGTACAACTCAAGCATAGGAGTGAGGGTGTCCAGGAAGACGACACAGACCTCGACGGTACCACACTGTACCGGGACAAACCCCAAGCACAACAAACACACGTGCCTGGCTCACAAAGAACCTGGGGTACCCGACTAGAGAGGCATTCCGGAATAGGCGCCGGACCACCACACTCGGCTAGCACAAACCTCGATATTTACATATATAATCTTTATTTATAAATCATGATATACATGTGTTAGGATTAGCTTAACATCGGTCACCGTGTGACCCCAAAGCTATATCCTACACCAACACAATCATGAACCACAAACTTGCCTATCATCGGTCACCTCATGACCTCCGTGGCAACACACACACCACTTAATACATAAATCAATATAATATTATTCGAAAGACAACAACGAACCAGGGCTAGGTCCACATATGACCTTCACTGCCCAAACACCACAAAGTCATGGCTAGGCTCACACAGGAACCTCACTGCCTAGTTACTACGACAAATCATAAGAATTACATTACGACAAAGTGTGTAGTATGCACACATCCAAACCACGTAGACAACACGTGTATAATACACCAACCAGGTGCACCACACGTCAATCACTTAAACCACATGTCCAACACATGGACAACACACTCCAAGATTGCTACGGGTGCCAACGCACCACACATACTACGTAAGCCAATTACGTACATCACATATTAACCACATAAAACATGCCCACTTCAAGAGCAATGCGCTCCATGAGCGTAACACGTGCAATGGCTCTCACCTGTCACTGCCATGCACAAGCAACCACATGATATTCATAACCAGAAAAGCTACGTAAAACACGCTGCATTGATACATGCACAAGTTGGCGGCAACATCGATTGCCGTCCACCAGATATAAACGGCAATATCCCCTGCCGTCAACACTAAATAAATTCGATATTAACGGCTAGCCATATGGCCGTTAATATCCAAATAAAGAACTCGACGTCAATCGATATTGACGCCAAAATCTTCAGCTTCCAGGTACACAAAACACACAGACCGGCCCAAGGCCAGTCTTACGGGCAACTTAGCCCCACAACCGGTAAGAACACAAGGGGAGACATTTCCCCATACATCTACATACTATAATTAAATCGGAGAAACAAGATCCAACACTTGGATCAATCAAACCACCCGATTTCCCAGCATGAAGAACCATTTTCCCAAAAACTCAATTTACATCCGAATTATGCAAAGAAAGCATAACAAATTAATCAGGGAAGATCAACGGGTCCAGCCCCTACCTCAAAAACGCGATTGAACTTCCGAAGAACCTTGAATCACGCCGAAACCCGAGGAACGTCCCGCGAATACCGCGCTCCAATTCGACATTCCCCACCCGATTTGCCGCTACCACGCGCACCACGGCTGCCCCTCGTACTCCCGTCGACCACCGGAACTCGAGAAGAGGCTCAAGGGTGAAGGTGGGCGAAGAGGAGAGGAGAGAGTGGGGAAAGAACAAGGCTCGGGTCAGCCCTAAAAACACAGGCGCCTTAGGTTAACGTCAACCTCTGCGCCGCTAATCAAACCGCCGCAACTAGGCGTCCACAACACTCGCCGCCAAGTTCAACAGTCGACGTCTACATCGATGGATGCCAACAACATGTTAACGGCAACACCATTGCCGCCAACACACAATAAACGACACACACCTGGACGCCAACCCACTTTTAATGTCCAGCACACTGAACACCAACACAGATCTATAACCGACCCTGGTAAGGATCCAATAAAAAAAGACACAACACAAGTCGCACTGGTTAAGGTGTGACCACCACATACACTAAACCGAGGATCCACGAAGATCCGAAAAACGCGCGACGTTACATTATTATCACCTAAAAAGGAATATCGTCCTCGATATTCAAAACAAATTACAACAATCGGATTATCACCTAAAAAGAAATAAAATCGTATACAGAACAAGAAGGATACTCTTTCTCTGCATCAGCCTTTCAATTCATCAGTTCATTTCCATCCTTGCTTTGCTCCTTTCTTTTCTTTCAATTCATTTCACAATTACTTCATTCTGTCGATTCCATTGCCTTTCTTTACCTTTCAATTGTAGACGATCCTACCTTGCCAATGGTGCTTTATCTCCTTGGACTGAACCTACTTCCACAATTTTCCAGTTGTGTTTGCAACATTTTTTTTCGAGACCGCTTTATCTTTCTCAAATATCTTACATTGTAATATTCTTTCATGCCACCATTTTCTTTTTCCATTTATCACTGTTTGCTGTTATCCTGCCTCATCTGCATTTACATTCACAACTGACACCTCTTCAAAGAAAACCAATCATCATCTTTGAAATTCCTGCTCTATTCATATTATTCTGTTCATACCGCTTTAAGTCAATCTCTGATTAAAAACCATAATAAACTCTGTTCCTTTATTCCGCTGCGCAAAACTTTACACTTTCTCCTTATTCAAGCAAACTTGAACAATCTGTGAATATTAAATCTTTCTTTACTTCAGCTTCCGCTGCGCTACTCTGATCACACTGAACACTTTTGCAAAATATTCCATAATTTCTGTTCACAGTATTGCTTTCAATTACTTTCTTCTGGCTTCAACTGCTTCTCAAATCATCTTATTCAATTAATTCATGCTGAAGAAATTACTACAATTTCTGATCTGCCAAACCGCTATTGACATATTGTGCTCTTCATATATCTTTCTTACTTTACTAACATTCTCTGGCTAATCTCATAATTTTGTTGCATAACCTTTCCAAATACTCTTTAATTAGTCTATTCCTGCTCCTGCATGAAACTCTGGAATATCTTAATAACAATTCCTTTCTGCTCAATTGAATCATTTCTTTGCACCAATATGCAAACTCTAACTGACATTTCCTGACTCATCTGACCTTATTCACTTCATCATTTGCTAAATTCTTCATTTCTCTAATTCATATCTTTTCTGCAAAAATGCCTCTCTTATTTCATTAAATGTTCTTTCTGAAAAATTTCTCATAATCTGCCATTCATCAACTAAATATTCCTCTTGTGCAATTTTCACAAATTCTTATTGCACACTAATCCTTCTTTTCTCTCTTTCTTTATTCAACTGATCATTTCTATACTTATTTATACAAATCTTCATATCACACTTTCTGTTACCATCATTATTCATAACAACACTTTTCTCAAATTTCTGATCTCAGGCATATTAAATATATCTGCCATAAATCACTGCTCTTTTATGTACTAATACTTCTTTTAAAGTTGATCTGCCTTACTTAATCATATCAAACTCTTCATAACACTAATCACATTCTCATCCACACTGTTTCTTAATATCATCTGACTCAGATCTCTAATGCCACAATACATTTGCTGAGGTTCTCAACTATATTTTACACATTTAATCATTTCTGACACACACACTGACCTGTTCCTTCTCACCTTGTTACCATACACCTGTCTCTGCTAACTCTGTACTTTATTAACATATAACAGGTATATCCCTCTCAAGGCACTACTTTACCTTTCTCCTCTAATCTCTGCAACTGAAAACTTTTAAATACTATACTTTAACTGTACTAGTGCCAGGATGCTACCACACAACTTATGCCACTATCCACGTTGTGGCACAACAACTGCTCCCAACTTCCAATTTAACAAACAGAAACACACGGTTTACGTGCCAAAAGCTCACGTAAAAACTATTTTATATCACACAAAATCGCAGACTTACTACCAGCAGTAGACATTAATCCATGTATTGGGACATTGTACTTTCAATGGCTTTTCATATTCTAACTGGACATTGCTCTGATACCAACTGTGACGGACCGAGGTATTTATGCCAGATAAGGCTCCATATCCAGATCCGCCTCCCGCGAACGGACCGAAGTCTCGCAAGGGATATCTCACACACGTGTCCAGTAAGAGTATAAAAGACAACTACACAGTATAAAACACAAGAAAGTACATGTGCTTATATCTGTTCACAAATTTGTACAACTGTCCCATTACATTAATACATGTCCAATTTAAAAGAGTACAACTACCTGGGGCATACCCCGAGGGAGCACAAGCTCACACAACACTAACTGTCATGCCCCGCCAATTTAGCAGCGGAATAAATCGGGGAGGCATGAACAACGAGTATGGTAATGTAATTGCGCATACATTCGCAAATATCAGAGCAACTAATGAACAATAATTGTAATAAAACTCATCATTTTATTGATAATTCATCTAAACTATTACAACCACTAATTCAGAGCCAAAACATAGGGCTCAATGACATTATTACATTTGAAAAGAAATCTAAAGCAAATATCTAACTAGACTCTAAGGTACTAAGGACATTCCATCGCTATGACTTTAGGACGCTCATCACTCCAGTCCAATCCCGTTGTTGTGTGTAAGGTCATCACTTGACTTACCTGAAAACACATTAACAAATAGCGAAGGGTGAGCGATAACGTTCAGTAGGACTTAATATCTCGTGTAAACAAGCATGCTTTAAGTGATTAATGTCTTGTAATGCAGGTTAACTAGAGAGAACGATCATGTATAGTCGAGAGAGTAATAGTACAAGATGATAATACATTTCTCAAGAGTATTACAAAATTAGGATGACAACATAACGAGATAACGTGTAACAAAATAGTGTAAAACAATATAGCGTGTATGAAAATGACATGAAATAAGATAGCTTGTATCAAGGTGGCGTGTAACGAGATAGCTTGTATATCAAGATAGCGTGTAACGAGATTGCATGTAAAGAGATAGCGTGTATGGTTGCACAACGGTGCACTAGTCGAGTACGACAATAGTCACTTTGGGATAGTAGCCGTTTCACGATGGTACATTTCGTCTGAACTCCTCAGACTAATGTTATAACAGTCAGTGCTAGCACAATAATAGCACCGAAATGGTACAGTACGTCTGAACTCCTCAGACTAATAGTATAACAGTTAAATGTCTAGCCAATGTCGAGATAGTCAGAACCGGTGCAATGCAGAACACCGTCAATAGTCCCTGCAGGTATTTTCGGGTGGCTCTCTGCCCCCAGGACTAGATTGGAGCCCCTCAGACACTCTCCGTGCCCTGCACAGTATGCATTCAAGTCAGTAGGTCACCAGACCCATATTATGGCGCTAGACAGTCATGTATAGTACAAGCAATGGGAGCCACAACAGCTCAAGAGTCTCAAGAGAGTACTAGATGAATAGACGAGATAGTAGAGTGAACGTGAACAGATGAGAGTACAAGGATAGTAGACGAGATAGGGGTATAATCGTAAAACAACGATAAACCACGATAGTAACGGTTGCACAGCACCAGGTCGGGTACCGGCAGTCTGGTAGAAGTCACATCCGCCCATTAGCCGTGCCGCGTACACGAGCCAGATGGTCCGGCGTGATCACAAGATAAGAGAGATCTCACTAAGGCCGATTGGATCGTACTGATCCCTAAAAGTGTAACAAGATTTAAAGGTACAACCAGCTCGTCGGCTAAGGACGTGCGCCAAAACCAAGAAGACTTACGGAGGCCTTGACAAGGAGTCCCTGGTCCAGTCGAGAGTATTCCCGATGGAGAGGTGGTCCAAGTCAAGAGAAAGTGTGTAACGAAACGTTGTCCGTCTTGCCCCGAGTGCTCGAAGGCAGAGGGACGCGATAACGGTGTACAAATCACGCGAATAAAACGAAGACATGTGTCATTTAAATAATAAGGAAATTAGGTAATTAATTTCACTTAATTACCAGATATATTATTGAGTAATTTAATAGGGTCAAATGACAATGAACAATGTTTAGTGTGCAAGTGCAAAGAAATCATGAGAATAGATAAAATTGTGCTCACGACTTTTAAATTAATAAGAATCATTTAAATATTATCAAATAAAATTATTCAGGTCATTCATTAAGCTTAACAGTACATGGTTTAACTTGTACAAGGATTAGATGGCATTTAAAGCAGGGATATAAGAGCAATTAAAGGTTCTGGCCGAAATTTCAAGAACGCGACGGGGGTGCCAGTCGCGATCATGTCGCGACGGGGCGCATGGGCGCGTTAAGCATCGTATCGCGACAGGGTATCCTGTCGCGGTTCAGGTCGCGGTGGTGCGGCCTGGCGCGACAGGTGAACTGGCCGGCCTGGCTCGGTTCGGGTTTGGGAACACGGCGGTGAGGCTCTTCGCGTTCATGACGCGACGTGGAAGCCTACCGCGACACTCCTGTTATCGCGGCGTATCGCGCCGTCGCGATAACAGGGGCGGTCCAGTTTTTCCCTTTTTTATCTGGGTAGACCCTTCTTGATACAGGGTCATTCTAAATTCAGTATAAAATCGCATGGTGATCCAAAAAGCACGAAACTAGTTTTAAATGAAAGTAGACATGTATATCTATCAACATGCACGATTAATTTGAAAATAGACAAGGTTTAGACATGCATTGATCAGGTTACTTTTCGGTGACCTAAACAGGCGTAGTCAGGGTTCAATGAATTAATTAAAGATGTATACATGATGAAAAATTATGAAACTAGTGGCGTTTGAAAGCTAACATGTAGTAGTATTTATGATAATTTTATCATGGAATGATGTCAAGTTTGCACGAGGTTAAAAAGGAAACAAGGAGGGTCGAGTGCACAGGTCTGATAGATATTCAAATATTTAATTCTCCCTCATGGGAGATCGAAATCAAGCAAGACCAGGGGCGTTTGAAAGATAATAAGATGTAGTATGTCGGAGAATGTTATCAAGGCATGAGAGCAAGTACACGTTGGGGATTATAGAAAACACAAGATCTCAGTTCATGGTAACAGCAGGACTTCATGAATTAAATTCGTCCAAATGAGTGAACGAAATACCACAAAACTATAGGGCTTTTGAAGAGGTACATGAAGGCTACCTAGGATAATTATTTCACGATTTTTGCTTGAGAGATTGCCAACCTTTTTCGTGGAGTAAGAAAACCCTAGTTGAATGACGAAAATATGAAACCCTTCTTGCTCCAAGCCTTCTCCTTCCTTGCTCCTTGGTCCAGATCTTCTCCTCTTCCTCTCCAAAAGTCTTAGCATGAATTTGTGGGCTGCTAGGGTCAAATGGGGGGTGTTTTGATGGCTTGTAGAGTTCTAAATCACCTAAAACTCTTTCCTCCTCATTTAATTACGAATTTCCATAATTATCTCATATTTTTCTTGCTATATCTATCTAATTGGGTAAGGGAGAGGTCTAATTTCGTGGGTAATAGTTTAGGATAGGATTATGACTCTTATTAAGATATATATGAGTCATATTAGTGCTTTAATGACCCCTTTTTAATTAAGAGATAATATAGTTACGAATTTCCCTATTTAATTTGGGTCTCTTATATTTAACCCAATTGTCTCTCATCTAAATCCCAATTTTAGATTAGGATAGAGTCCTATTGAGTTATACTAGGTTTAGAACTCTTTCTAAGATGATTAAGAGTTAAAATACTCATTATCTTAACCCTTTTCTATTTATTAATATTTTACGTACGAATTTCACTTATTTAACTCTCATCTCATGGTGGACTCTTCATAATTGGGCCCAAAACTTTATGCTAGGACCATTAGTAAAACCCATTACTAATTTGACTAAATGGGTATAGATTTAATTCTAATTATTCACCCTTTATCCTTATGTAAATATATTTATCACACTTATTCAAGTAATTTCATATTTTTATTTCAATTAAATATTATTCATGCCAATATTTCTAACCTTCATCATTTGGGTTCTTACTCTTGGCCCAATAACTCGTGTGAGCTTAATTGTACAACCCATGTACTTACTTTACTTATTGAATTTTTTAATTATCCTTTTATTAGAGAATTTATTCATGGGCCAAGATTGTCCATTGGTCCAAATGTCATAATGGGCTATCATCCCATATTATTTAAAGTCTACCCACATGTTTAATTTCATTTATAATCCACTTTGGGTCATAAAATAATGGGTTCTCCGACTTATTCCTTAATTATGCTAATAAGTCACATAAGTTCTTAAACTAAGTCCAAACGATTTTTCTATGCCCAAATTTCAAGATGGGTCATTAGAGAATATTACTTAAAGTATAATTATTATTTTTACGGAATTTTTATATAGGTTTATACGCATGTGATAATGATGCGTACCTTTTTAACTAATTGAATTTATTAATTGATAAAATTTCGATTTATCCATTATTTTTAATTAATGGATTTTCCGGGGTACTACACTAACTACTACACTACTGTTGGTGGTACAAGTCTGACACAATACTGCTGCCAGCCAAATACACGGCAACCCTGAAAAGAACTGTAGGGGAGTGAGCCTCAACGAGTCACAGGCTTAGTAGGGACCACCCAAAAATAACACCGAAACCACAAACACCTCAACCCCAAGGGTTTCACTGGCAACACCAATAGCCAAACCATTTCATGCTCACATCATAACAATAAATAACAATTAAACATAATCATGATAATAAACATAAAGTCCTCGGAAGGAAAATAGGACTACATGACTAATATAATATCATTAGTCAGCCCAACTACTAAAGTGTCTAAACCAAAGTCTCACTGGCACACTGCTACAACAACTGGTTGCCTAAGCTATAAGCCACACAGGCAAGTCACTGCCTAGGCTGCAAGCTTCCCAGGCGAACCTCAACCACATGGGTACTAGGACAGCCAACCAAGTGCTGGTCCATTAAACCCCAAACCACGATATATCAAAAACTACACACACCAGATAACATGGTCGGCTACAGCGGGCCAATTCATCATATACTATAACCATAATCGAAAGCTTACCTAAAGAAAGGTGAAACATCACAAGTGGAAGGTCTCATTACACGACCTCCACGGAGCACAGCTCCACCAAACCACAGTACGCCTAGGCCATAAGCCTCATCGGCAAATTACCCACAAAGAGTAACAGGATTAACAACCATAAACTAATCCACAATAACTTATAAACAAAGATCTACTTAAAACGGATAGGATACAACAAGTGGTAGGTCAAACCACAAAACCTCCACAACACACGAGAGCCTGAAAAGGTTGGTACACAATGTACCACCACAAAACTACAAAGTAACCCACGAAGGGAACATGTACCTGCTACCTCAAGGTACCACAACACAAACACCCATACGAAGGGTACAAGTAGGTGGTAAACACCACACTAAACCTCAATTATATTATATCTTTATTTAGGCACAATATGACAGGTGAAACCTCAACCGGCAAGTCACACAAACCACAACTCAGTCACAACTGTGCCAACACCAGGGCACACCTCGAACAGGTCAAACCTCGACCATGAGTCACAAACTCACGAACCACAGTCAGTGGCAAAGTACGAGTCAAGCCATAGCCTGAGCAGGCAAAGCACGAGTCGGAAAGAACGACGCCACCACACGGGAACGGTCTACTGGCTGATCAGGCCAGTATCCAACCCGGACAACACAACACAAGAACAACCTCTCAGCCTCGCAGTCACAGACGAAGGGTCCAACTTCCGCTCCACGAGAACAAGTCAAACAACTTTGGAGACCAACCAACACCACACCTACAGACACACAGCTGCAGGCCCATGCCTGGCACCTTTAGGGTCTCTGGCCGGAGCACCCTAAAGTGAGGCACTGGAAAACAGGACTAGCTGGGGACCAGTGTCGACTACTGGTGTCCGTACCCCCAACTACGAGCGCGCTACAAGCGACTACACACCCACAAACACAAGCCGCTGCCCTACTGTCGTCTTTCCCTCAGCCGAACGTACAACTCAAGCACAGGAGTGAGGGTGTCCAGGAAGACGACACAGACCTTGACGGTACCACACTGTACCGGGACAAACCCCAAGCACAACAAACACACGTGCCTGGCTCACAAAGAACCTGGGGTACCCGACTAGAGAGGCATTCCGGAATAGGCGTCGGACCACCACACTCGGCTAGCACAAACCTCGATATTTACATATATAATCTTTATTTATAAATCATGATATACATGTGTTAGGATTAGCTTAACATCGGTCACCGTGTGACCCCAAAGCTATCCTACACCAACACATTCATGAACCACAAACTTGCCTATCATCGGTCACCTCATGACCTCCGTGGCAACACACACACCACTTAATACATAAATCAATATAATATTATTCGAAAGACAACAACGAACCAGGGCTAGGTCCACATATGACCTTCACTGCCCAAACACCACAAAGTCATGGCTAGGCTCACACAGGAACCTCACTGCCCAGTTACTACGACAAATCATAAGAATTACATTACAACAAAGTGTGTAGTATGCACACATCCAAACCACGTAGACAACACGTGTATAATACACCAACCAGGTGCACCACACGTCAATCACTTAAACCACATGTCCAACACATGGACAACACACTCCAAGATTGCTACGGGTGCCAACGCACCACACATACTACGTAAGCCAATTACGTACATCACATATTAACCACATAAAACATGACCACTTCAAGAGCAATGCGCTCCATGAGCATAACACGTGCAATGGCTCTCACCTGTCACTGCCATGCACAAGCAACCACATGATATTCATAACCAGAAAAGCTACGTAAAACACGCTGCATTGATACATGCACAAGTTGGCGGCAACATCGATTGCCGTCCACCAGATATAAATGGCAATATCCCCTGCCGTCAACACTAAATAAATTCGATATTAACGGCTAGCCATCTGGCCGTTAATATCCAAATAAAGAACTCGACGTCAATCGATATTGACGCCAAGATCTTTAGCTCCCAGGTACACAAAACACACAGACCGGCCCAAGGCCAGTCTTACGAGCAACTTAGCCCCACAACCGGTAAGAACACAAGGGGAGACATTTCCCCATACATCTACATACTATAATTAAATCGGAGAAACAAGATCCAACACTTGGATCAATCAAACCACCCGATTTCCCAGCATGAAGAACCATTTTCCCAAAAACTCAATTTACATCCGAATTATGCAAAGAAAGCATAACAAATTAATCAGGGAAGATCAACGGGTCCAGCCCCTACCTCAGAAACGCGATTGAACTTCCGAAGAACCTTGAATCACGCCGAAACCCGAGGAACGTCCCGCGAATACCGCGCTCCAATTCGACATTCCCCGCCCGATTTGCCGCTACCACGCGCACCACGGCTGCCCCTCGTACTCCCGTCGACCACCGGAACTCGAGAAGAGGCTCAAGGGTGAAGGTGGGCGAAGAGGAGAGGAGAGAGTGGGGAAAGAACAAGGCTCGGGTCAGCCCTAAAAACACAGGCGCCTTAGGTTAACGTCAACCTCTGCGCCGCTAATCAAACCGCCGCAACTAGGCGTCCACAACACTCGCCGCCAAGTTCAACAGTCGACGTCTACATCGATGGACGCCAACAACATGTTAACGGCAACACCATTGCCGCCAACACACAATAAACGACACACACCTGGACGCCAACCCACTTTTAATGTCCAGCACACTGAACACCAACACAGATCCATAACCAACCCTGGTAAGGATCCAATAAAAAACACACAACACAAGTCGCACTGGTTAAGGTGTGACCACCACATACACTAAACCGAGGATCCACGAATATCCGAAAAACGTGCGACGTTACACTTATGATCCTAATCTCAAGCCGTATCAGGAATTTTCCTCAGCTTATGCCAAGCTATTCTCCGAGCTGATTTTTATGCATGTCCCTCGTCACCAGAATCTCCTAGCCGATGCCCTCGCCACAGTTGGCGCAACCATGAATATGTGCTATCCTGGGGATCATGACAGCATTCAAATCGAACGCCGTCACATTCCCTTTATCTTAGATCCTATGTTCCTCTAGATTAAGGAAAAAGTATTAGATATCGCCAAAAGGAGGAGCAAAAAGGAGATCATGTTGTTAGAGCTAGAAGAAGAATTGGAAGACGAGGAGAATCCGTGGTATTATGAGATAGCCAAATACTGCAAAGATCAATCATATCCTTCAGAAGCCACATCTGAAGAGAAGAAAACTATAAGGAGGCTATCTCAGAAATACACGATGGTTGGAAATTCCCTCTATAAAAGGGGATTCTCCAGGGTTTTGCTCAGATGCCTAGATGAAGATGAAGCTCCAAAGGTTGTTAGGGGAGCCCATTCGGGTGTTTGTGGAGGCCATGTGAATAGCCAAATGCTTGCTAAAAAAATCCTTAGGCAAGGCTTTTACTAGCCCACTTTGGAAGAGGACTGTTCTATCTTTGTTCGCCGGTGTGTCAAGTGTCAATTACACGCCGATAAAATTCATGCTCCACCCTCTTCACTCCACCCAATATCCTCGCCATGGCATTTTGCTATGTGGGCTTTCGATATCATTGGCCCCCTTGGTGATCCTAATTCCCAAAACAAAACCAAGTCCTTTATTCTTACAACAACAGAATACTTCACCAAGTGGGCAGAAGCTGAAGCTTATGCAGAAATCAAGGCAACAACCATTTGCAAATTTGTCATGAAGAACATCATCACTAGGTTCGGCATCCCAGATGCCATGGTCACTGACAATGGGCCCCAGTTCATCTGTCAAGAGCTATGTGATCTCTGCAACAGGTACAAAATTGCATTGCATCATTCATCTCCTTATTATCCGCAAGGCAATGGCCAGGCAAAGGCCACAAACAAGACTTTGATTAAAATCATCAAGAAAACGTGTGAGGTTAATAAATTCTCGGATTGGCCAGAGAAACTTGTAGAAGCTCTATGGGCCTACCGCACTTCAATCCGTACCCCTACAGGGCAAACACCCTTTGCTCTTACTTACGGAATGGAGGTAGTAGTACCATATGAGATTCTCATCCCCTCACTAAGAATCCAGCTTGTCAAGGAATTGTCTATTGACAAGCGACGCAAATCGCTCCTAGCACAACTGGAACTCTTAGATGAGAGGCGATTGATTGCCGCCGAGCACACGAAGGCATATCAAAATAAACTCACGCGTTTTTACCAAAAGAGAGTCATTGAGAGAAAATTTAAAGTTGGTGAAATGGTCGTCAAAAGGATTTTCATAAAACCCGGTGGTCCCAGATCAAAATTCCAACCAAATTGGGAAGGGCCATATGTTGTAAAAGAAGCATACCCAGGTAACGCATATAGGCTTGTAAATGTAGAAGGTGAACAACTTTCTTATCCTTGGAATGGGCTTCATCTTAAAAGATACTACCCTTAGTTGTTTATTCAGACTTTACGTGGAACACAAACCCTGAAATGAAAAAGTGTCATCCTTAATTTATTTTCTTGTTCTTGGTGGATTAGTCAGAGGAAACGACATCCACACACTTACACGCCTACTTGCGGAAGCTAGAGGCACAGAATCTAAGGAAAGTCAATGCCAAACCTATAACCTAAGATAATATCCGTCTTCTTTTCTATCCGGTCTGCCAGTAGAAAGAAAGACCTGAGGGATTGACATCATGAAATTGTCCAAAACTCAAAAGGGATATGACAAGGCAAAAGGGAAAAAAAGAAAAAGGATCAATGAAAATCCAAATCCAAACTCACAAGAGCCAAAACAGGCCAAATCAAATAAAAAGCATGTAAAGAGTGGCAAAGTCCCCGCGGAGATCCAAATGGACCCGGCCGTAAGCATGCTAAAAACCCAAAAAATGCCAAAAGCAAAGTCAAACCTTACTGAGAATGAGAACAGAGGATTGAGTGTCTCCCCGGTTACACGGACTACTGGCAGACTTTCTAAAAATTCTTCCCTCCTCCCCAGGATATATCTTAGCATTTAGGCAAGGCAATGATCAACTAAAGAAGACGTCGCCAAAAGCCATCTCAAGTCAAGGCACCTTTTTAAACACGTCTGATCCATGCCTAAAAACACCCAAGAACAGTCAATAAATTCTCAATGGCGACTAAGTCATCAGAGGGTCAATGTTCCACGTTAAAATCGAATATCCCAAAACCCAAAAAAATCGAATATCCCAAAACCAAAAAAAAAACGAATATTCCCAACACCCAAAAAAATCGAATATTCCAAGACCCCAAAAAATCGAATATTCCCAAAACCCAAAAAAATCGAATATTCGAAAACCCAAAAAAAAATCGAATATTCTAAAAATCCAAAAAAAATCATATATTCCAAATTCAAAGAAAAATCTTTTCTCAAAATCCAAACAGAGTTTTCAAAATACACTTTTGTATATCCTCCTCTATATGTACATCTTGCAAATTAACACATCATTTTTCTTTTTAGCATCCGTCATATGTTAATTAAGTTATATTTCTGTCTTCTGCCTTATTTTGATAAAGGCTCAGCCCCTTGACAAATTCATAAAGTCAAACAGCATCTATATGCAAGGGGCTGAGTCAGAACGGACATTTAATTTGTTTGTTCAAATACATCTCAGGTGCAGGGATACAGAGAACAGAAGATGCACATGTATATATATGCGGCAAAAGCGGGAGCCGGTCCCGTGTACATCATAAAAGTGCCCCCACTAGGCACTACAAAAGGTAAATAGAAAGTACATATCATGGTGGAGCAGTCTAAGTCTCGTTGCCACCCTCTGCAGACCCTGTACGGCGGCTGCTCTCTCCCTCGCCCTGGTCCCGGATAGTAGGCAAGGCAAGAGGCCTCGTGGGCGCACGCGAACCTGTCGACCTCTGGGCTGCAGCAGCATCCTGGACGTTCCTCTCGTGCTGAGAGGACGTCACAAAGATGCTCTCTGAGTAGGCGCTGGCACGCCCCTGGTCCCTGGCACGCTCCCGGCCACGACGGTACCGCTCCTCGGATACATGCAACAGATGCTCCGCGACTCCCTGGCTCGTACGCGCCTCTACCGACTGCTGGATCAGGCGCTCACGGTCTAGCTCCCAGCGCTCCCGCTCCTGCTCCCAGCGAGCCTGCTGTCTCTCCAAGTCGCGACGCTCCAGAGTGAGTGTCGCCCGCAGCTCGAGAACATCGCGAGGAAGGTCTGAGTCCGACTGGGTCAACTGAGACCGCCGCTCGGACAGCTGGCGAGACTGCTCCGTCAACTCAGTGACGGTACTCGTCTCGCGGGGCAAGGCACTCTGGAGCTCGTCAGTCTGCATAAGGAACGACCATATGTAAGTATTAAAGCAATTCAAGCATGTATCTAAATTAAAATACTTACTCGTACCAGCAGGTCTCGCTCCGCGCGCTCGGCACGTGCCACTGCAACAGACAACTGCTCCTGGAGGGAGGCTACCTCCGGAGCCGGAACGCCCCTGCTAGTCGAGGCACTTCCAGCACCCGCGTGCTCCGCAGTCGCCTGACCAGTACGCTGCAATGAACAAGAAATACAAGTCAGCATATGGTGAGTAAAATAAGGCAAAGGTGAGTGTTCCCTTAACTTACCAGAGTCTCAAGGGCCGTCCGCGCCTCGGCCAACTGCACCTCTGTGCTCGCCAGCTACCCCTGCAACTGGTCGATGAGGGTATCTCGTCCATCCTGCATGCACAATTTGTTAGAATATTCTGCAAATCATGTTTAAAAGCAATTCAAGTTTAGAAGTGCATACCCTCTCTGGCCTCATGAAGTCGCGAGTGTCGTACTCCTCCTGGAACCGTCGGAGGTAGGTAGAGCTGTCCGTGGCGTCGAACTGTACCAACTGGCCACCCCGCTGCCAGTCTGCATACTGCTCCGGGAAGCGCGTCCTCCAGTCCACCATCTTCGCCTTCCCGTGGGTCTTCTTTCCAATACCTCGAGGCTCCACCTCGTCAATCCACTTCTGGTGCAGTCCCAGGGTGCGTGCTGCTGGCCGTAGACGTAGCGGCTTGATCTCATTCAGGCAATGGACCACGATGTCCCGCCTGAACAAGCATCGGCCACTGACCACCCAGGGCTGGTCAACATCACCCTGGTCTGTGTAGGGCTCCCACACCACCTGCACAAGCATTGATTAGTCACATTCATTCATTTCTAAATGCTTGGATTAAAGAAAGAATTAAAAGAGGAAAGCGTACCAGGAGCGCTGGAAAATCTCGGATGTTCCGACGGAGAACATCCAACTGGAAAGAATAAGTGGTTGTGCTCACCACCGGCAACCACCTCCGGGAGAGGGGTACCGCATCTAGCAGCACCTGGGTAGCCCTACCCAGGGGAATGTAATAATAACTCCAAACCTGCACACAACCAATCCAATGTCAAACACAATTTAAAGTAGCATAAAAATTTTAATTTCAAAATTCAAAATAAAAATGGAGTTTTTAACTTAAAGCCGTACCTACAGGAGTGGGGAAAATCCACCCACCGTAGTCTCTCTCCCTGTGCCGGTGGAGAGGTCAGCAAAGGTGTGCGCCAGAAGGGCCGCACCCCAGGCAAAACGCCCGACCCTCTCTAGGTCCTCCAAGACTCGGCAATGAATGTCGTCACCCTTCGTGGTGAACAGCATCTTGCCGAAGAAGAATACGAGGAACCGACGCAGGTCCCTGTCTGCTCTCTCTACCTCCGCCGGGTCCTGGCAGTACGCCAGTCTCGCTAGTCCTGCTGCCCGCTCTACAATGGCCGACAGCATCTCGTCTGCGCGCTGTCTCACTCCCATGAGACCCAGTGCCTCCAAGATCGTGACCCGGCCAACCATCCTCCGATCACCAAGCTCATCTCCGTGGGGGTCCAAGCCCAGGAGGCTCTGCGCGTGCTTCGTATAGTCGGAGTAGGTGATCCCGGTCACCGCCTCCCCATCAACCTGTAGCCCCGTGATCCGGGCTACGTCCTCCAGACTGGGCACCATGTGCCCCCACGGGAACAAGAAGGTCCTGCTGACCCTGTCCCATCTGTCACGCAGTACCTGGATCAGCGGAGGATCCACAAAGAAGGACTCGATCTCCAAGACCGGGTCAAATCCCATCTCCTGGACTCTCTCTCTCTGGAAGTCCGGAAGGCCTCTGTAGGCCGCCACCACGAGGGGCCACATTATGCGCGGCCTCATCACACCCTGCAAGGCACATAAAACCCAAAGTAAACTCAATCAAATAAGTTGAGCAGAGCGAGCTGAGCAGAACAAAAATTCACTCTCTGGATTGAATCGCGTCCAAAGCAGTGGACGCCATTCACCTTTTGAATCGCGTCCGCCTGAGCGGTCGCATTTCTCTAGTAAATTGCGACACTTTTATGTGCCGCGATTTACCGACAAGAATCGCGACCTCTGCATTGGTCGTGATTCTTGTCCTCTCCTTCCCGGCGCCCGGCGCTCACCTCCCCCTCTCCTCCTCTCCTCTCCGAATCAAATGCAAGAGGGAGAGATCCACTTACCATATCCGGCCGGGCCGGGAGATCACGGCCTTGCCGTCCTCGCCGCCCATATCGCTGCCAAGTCCTCCTCCTCCGGCGCCTCCGTCTCCTCCTCCACGACACCTGCTTCCTCCGTCACCGGCACGTCTTCCGCCGCCGCTCCTTCTCCTCCCACTGTCGCCACGACCTCCTCCTCCACAAGGACGATCGCGAGCTCCAGCGCCGCCACCATCGAGCCTTCCTCGCTCGCCGCCGAACTTCTCGCCGCCGGCGCCTCCTACGACGCCGCAACCCGGGGCCGCTTCGCCGCCCCACTCTTCCCCATCGGAGCGAGTGAGAGAGAGAGTGAGAGTGAGAGTGAGAGTGAGTTGAGAGAAAGACGAGAGAGAGAATGTGAGAAGCTGAGAGAGAGGGAGCGTTTTAAAGTGGGAGTGAGGGTGACGGAGAAAAAGGGTCGCGCGGGTTTTTAGCCATAACGGCGTTTCGAAAAACCGCGTCCACTTCAGCCAACGCGCATTTTCAACCGTCATTTTTATCTGCGTCAGCCTCTTATGCTTCAATTTAAAGGCATTTCAAACCGCGTCTGCAGGCATCGATGCATATCTTGAACCGCCATTTAGAAAGGCGTCGAGCCTGTGTGCCGTAAATAGAGGAGTCATCATGACGCCTGGGCAAATTGTCAGGCACACGAAATTCAAAATTTGAAACACGTCTGAGCCGGACGTCGCGATTCAGAAGTAGTCTTGTCAGCGTGCGCACAGAATCTGATAAATCTTTAATGCGCGTCTGTATGAGCGGTCGCATTTTATGAGAAGTGCGGCGCTCTAGGCGGACGCGGTTTTGAAATAATCAGCGACGGCTGCTTTGGGCGCCTTTTTTACCAGTACCCCAAAGCATTCTTTGAAGGCCGGCTCTTTGTAAAATCAACCAAAATCCAAGTTGTCTAGGATTTGCACATTCAAGACCAATCAATTTCCATCAAGCCCAACTTGATCTTTATTTACTTTCACAACCTCTTGCAAACTCCTCCCTAACATCGGAGTTTCTCAAGCCCCCTTACATATTTTGCTCTTTCACTATCAACTTTGTTCTCGGTCGGGATCGGCCTCCTAAAAGTGCACACCTTCCATAAAGCCTTGATCGTATTCGCCTCTTCACCATCATTGTTGGTACCAAGATCACGGTGCTTGATTGGTGGAATGTGAGATGGCTCTTCTAAAGCGCGGCGTGGAAGCCCAAGTTGAGGAAGACAGTGGTGTGGATTATAGAGTACGAACTCAGATGCCCCGATCAATCGAAGATCCACACCAGGTGCCAGCCTAGTCTGCAAATCCCGATTTGGAAATGGCATCGAAATTAGGTTGAATTCATCCTCATCCATGCTTAGGAGATGGTAGTGCCAATCCACCCGTGTTTTGAGTTGAGGCGCTCGATTGGCCACCCGACCTTCCAAGCCAACGATGTTGTCCAGGTGCTTGAGTGGGCTTTTCAGGAAGATGCGAGATGGAGTGGAAACACTACAAGAAAAAGCGGAAATAGAGACCGAAATATTCGGTCTCTATTCGGTCCCTAAACAGCTCAGAGATCGAATAGTGACTGAATTTGTCGGTGAAGAATTTCTGGTCACAAATCTGTGACCGAAAATATTCGGTCACTATTAGGTCACTAAATTGTGACTGAATAGTGACTGGCATATTGCAGTCGCTAAAAGAGAGCATCAGAGACTGAATATTTCGGTCACTATTCGGTCCCTATATCAGGGACCGAATAGGGAACGAAATATTCAGTCTCAATTCGGTCCCTGTTTCTAGGACCGACTTGAGACCGAATAATTCGGTCATAAATAGTGACCGAATTATTCAGTCTAGAATTATTTAGTCTCAATTTGGTCCCAGAAACAGGGACCGAATTGAGACTGACGAATATTCGGTCCCTGATACAGGTACATAATAGTCACTAACAAGTTCGGTCACTTTTAGAGACCGAATTAATTCGGTCTCAAATCGGTCCCTGTTTCAAGGACCGAATAGTGACCGAATATTTCGGTCACTATTCGGTCTCTATTTTTTCAATTATTTTTTTTTAGTATAGTTAAATTTTTAACAAAATAACATGTGTAAATACAGTAATATCCACAACAATAATAAAAATATCCACGAACACAACAATAATAAAATGTCCACAAGATAATAATAATAAAATATTCACTCTAATAATAAAAATGTCCATAACACAACAATAATAAAAAGTCCACAACAACAATAAAAATATACACAACATCACAATAATAAACTGTCCACAACAACAATAAAAATGTCAATAACAATAATAATAATGAAATGACAATCATGAATCCTCGTCCTCGTGCTCATCCTCGTGCTCATCTCCTCTCACGCCACTCGATGAAGGAACCTACAATACATATATAACAATAATAAGTTAAAATTGAATACTATTATAAACAATAAATTATTTAAATTTATAATAAAAAAACGGAGGCCAATCGGATGAGTATTTCTAATTTTGAACTTCCAAACCTAAGTTCTTCATTTTTCATCTAAACTAACTTGCTTAATGTAAGTTTGAGGCGTCAAGCTAAAACCGGGAGTCCGAATTGAACTCCGTCAATTTCTACAAGTCACAATCATCGTCCTGGCCGTGCTGGAAAAAACTGGAGGCCAATCAGATGAGTATTTCTAATTTTGAACTCTCAAACCTAAGTTCTTCATTTTTCATCTAAACTAACTTGCTTAATGTAAGTTTGAGACATCGAGCTAAAATCGGGAGTCCGAATTGAACTCCATCAATTTCTACGAATCACAATAATCGCCCTGGCCGTGCTGGAAAAAATCGGAGGCCAACCGGATGAGTATTTCGAATTTTGAACTCCCAAACCTAAGTTCTTCATTTTTCATCTAAACTAACTTGCTTAATGTAAGTTTGAGGCGTCGAGCTAAAACCGGGAGTCCGAATTGAACTCCGTCAATTTCCCCAAGTCACAATCATTGCCCTGTCCGTGCTGGAAAAAACCGGAGGCCAACTGGATCAGTTTTTCGAATTTTGGACCCTCAAACCTAAGTTCTTCATTTTTCATCTAAACTAACTTGCTTCATGTAAGTTTGAGGCGTCGAGCTCAAACCGGGAGTCCGAATTGAAATCCATCAATTTCTACAAGTCACAATCATCGCCCTGGTCGTGCTGGAATAAACCGGAGGCCAATCGGATGAGTATTTCAAATTTTGAACTCCCAAACCTAAGTTCTTCATTTTTCATCTAAACTAACTTGCTTAATGTAAGTTTGAGACGTCGAGCTAAAACCGGGAGTCCGAATTGAACTCCGTCAATTTCTACAAGTCACAATCATCGCCCTGGTCGTGCTGGAATAAACCGGAGGCTAATCGGATGAGTATTTTGAATTTTGAACTCCCAAACCTACCTAAGTTCTTCATTTTTCATCTAAACTAACTTGCTTAATGTAAGTTTGAGGCGTCGAGCTAAAACCGGGAGTCCGAATTGAACTCCGTCAATTTCTACAAGTCACAATCATCGCCCTGGCCGTGCTGGAAAAAATTGGAGGCCAATCGGAGGAGTATTTCTAATTTTGAACTCCCAAACCTACCTAAGTTCTTCATTTTTCATCTAAACTTACTTGCTTAATGTAAGTTTGAGGCGTCGAGCTAAAATCGGGAGTCCGAATTGAACTCCGTCAATTTCCCCAAATCACAATCATCGCCTTGGCCGTGGTGGAAAAAACTGATCGCCAATCGGATGAGTATTTCGAATGTTGGACCCCCAAACCTACCTAAGTTCTTCATTTTTGAACTAAACTTGCTTAATGTAAGTTTGATCGTCGAGCTCAAACCGAGAGTATTCATGTATGAGTATTAGTATTTTGAATTTTGGACCCCCAAACCAAACTAAGTTCTCCCTTTTTAACTAACCTAACTTGCTTAACATGAAATTGTGCGTCGATGAAACCAAATTAAACTTAAACTAACTTAACTAACTTAACTGTTAAAATAAAAAAAGTAAAATAAAATAAATTTACTCAAGTGAGGGGCGTGTGTTGATGTCGATGGTGCTGCCTGAGGAGGAGGAATACTGACCTGGGAGAGGGCCTGGGAGATAACCTGGGAGAGGGTCTGGGAGAGCTGGGCCTGTAGTGTGTCGGTCACCTGCATCTGCATCTGGGCCAGTTGAGTCTCCATCGAATCCGCCAGACGAGACTCTAAACCAGATATTGTATTTGTAATGAAGCCCATCATGTCACTGGGAGAAGTACCCGGAGTACCAACTCCCGCGTTGAATGCACTGGTCTGTGACGCTGAACTGGATCCTCCAGATAACACCCGACTCGTGTCGATACTGTGCCCAAAACCATATACATGGCCTTTCTTTGGGGCGCCAGATGCCGCAACCCATACCTCAGGATCTAACCGCGGCTGCTCGTCCTCCCCGGTGTACTTCTCTGTCATTTGTTGGCTATATGACTCCTGCAAAAAAAAAGAAAAAATGACAATATAATATTCATCAGTAATGCAAAAAATTAAATAATGAATATCTTGTAAATACTTACCGCAACCTCTCGGGCTCTGTCGCTAATGTATTGATCTGTTCCTTTTTTCTTATGTGTTCTATCAAACACCTCCGAAAATGTCAGCGGCCTTTTTAGCTCCTTTTCCTATTTGACAGAGAAAACATGACATAAATGAGTACCTAGATAAATAAAAGATATCAGAAATGGACAAATTACTTACCAATCTGGACTGATGGGTCGCAAAGGAGACGGACCCACCAGTATGCATGTTGGCCTCTGGATTGGCAGCCCGATTCACTTTCATTATTGTGGATGTTTGTTGCCATCTCTCTGCAGCCCATATGTTGCACAAAGTTTCCCAGTAGTCTCCCCTCATCCAACTCGGTGCCCGCTCCCTCCAAAGAGTCGGGTCTGCACTCTGAGAAACTTTCTCTGCATTTTTCCTCGCATTATACATCAAATGCTTAAAATTTGATTGTGCGGTCATCGTCCAACAAAAAAACTGCTAACCAGAGACCATGATTGCTTTCTACAATCATGTTAGAAAAAAATGCCCTTGATAATTTGCGTTAGTGACACCAAAAACATTACAGAGATTATTGTGTTAGCATCCCTGGATCATAAGCATTAGGTACCAGACATCCCTTGATAATTTGCTGTGGCATGCAAGTGCAAGATGTACTTTGCCTACAATAAAAGGGTGGTCTAAATTTTATGTTCCTTGTGCTTCAGAATGAAGAGCATGGGGGGATTCAAATAAAGATTGTGTGGACATATGACATAAAACAATTCAAAACCTGAAATAAGGAATATCCAAAACAAAATAGCTTATAATTCATAAACAAACATGATGTCACAAAATTCATGCATACACATAGAATCTATAGAAATCTAAGTTGACATAATCAGCAAGCCTGATGTCTAATAATATAGTTGGCAATGATTAAACGCATATATAATGTTACCCAGAGAATAAGCATATATAATTAGTCTTTTACTTCAAATGGTTATCTCTCTGTCAATTTGCCTGCCAACCTGCTCCTTAAAACCTTAAGAACTTGCTACTTAAAAACTTATAAACCTGCTACTAAATTATATACTTTAGATTGCAGATTACCTTATAAACATGCTACATTAAGAACCTGAAAACTAAACATGCATTCTGAACAACTCATGCAAGAAACAAGAGACAGATAGTGCCTTGAGAAAAATATTAAAGCATGATGGTGAAGTAAATGTATTTTTGCATGAATTTCAAGTTATAAGTGAATAGGAAGGAAGTTTACAAAATTACTGAAAGTATGATGGTGAAGTAAATGTATTTTTGCATGAATTTCAAGTTATACGTGAACAGGAAGGAAGTTTACAAAATTACTGAAAGCATGATGGTGAAGTAAATGCATTTTTGCATGAATTTCAAGTTATAAGTGAACAGGAAGAAAGTTTACAAAGTTACTATCACAATAAACAGAACTATAAAATGATGGAGGAAAAGAAAATCAAGTCACACACAGGTTAAGCAAGTCATGCTATACCTTTGAATCAAAGAACTATTGGTGGTAGGCACATCCAAGTTCTCTTAAAGTCCAAAGATCACAGTCAAAACAGCAGCCTCTGTGCTCCGCTTCCCTGATTTAGTTTCTGGATCAGCAGGAACAAGACCCATGTCAGAAGAGGGAAAAAGATGAGCAGAAGACAGAAAAAGTTCACAAGGTTCCCATGAATCTAAAAGGAAAAAAAAAAAAAACAAAACAAAACAGACAAACTGTACTCCCCAAACATCAGATTCTTCACAAAGTTTGGGAAGAACAAAGCAACCAACTTGGGAACAAAGACAAAACTGTGGTCACTGTAAAGCTTACAAACGGAAGTCCCCCTGTTGTGGATAACATGGAGTGCGTCTCCGTTGCAGATCCATGTACCCAAGAAACCAAGAGTAGACAAGAAGTGATATCGGGGTAGTTTGTGGAGCCGGGAGCGCAGGTGGGGGGAATCGGGGGATGAGAAGGAGACAGACACAGAGGGAGGGAGGGCCGGAGGGCGGAGGGGGGAGTGCAGAAAGGGAGGAGCCGGAGGGGGGAGGGCCGGATGAGAGGGAGATTGGGAGAGACAGAGGGAGGGAGGGCCAGACCGCGGAATTCCGAACTCATTAATTTTTATCGGTATCGGGTCTGAAAATCGGAATTTTGGGTTCCATTTACAGCCCTAATTTCGATAGATAAAAACACAGACGATTAAAGTATGAGTTCGTTGTGTGTGTGGACCTGAGAACTCAGATTAATTATTTAAAATTTTGAGAAAGGTCCATATTTTTCTCTATATTCTGGAAGAAAAAAAAGAGCTTCTTATTTTATTGTTTAGATATATATATTAATTAATTAACTAATTAATTAATTATGCAATTATATATTTATATATATATAAATATTATTAGATATATACGACTAAATAATATATACCATACTTGAATATATCTATAACATACATAAAATAATTATTTAAATATATTAGAATATATATTTACATATGTTTGTTAGTATAAATGTTACATTTAAATATACGACGGAGAGGGTGTTGTGCATGCGTGTATTAAGTATTTATAATAGTTGTTGACCTACGTTAGATAAAATACAATATCAAATTTAAGTATATATTTTAAAATATCAATAAATAATTATCAATTTTTGATAATATCTTTTAGATGGATGAAATATATATTGAGCATATTTTATGTTTAAATTACATAATAATATAGTTATTTTTTTTCTATAGTATTTTAATTATTATTGAAATATAAACGTACATGTTTAAAAGTAAATAAAAAATATGCCACATGCAAGTGCATGTGCCGATAATATTGATTTAGTATTATGATATTACCAACGTCTGACAACATCGAACATAAACTTTTGGAGATGGGAAGCAGAGGTGCATCTAGATTGGATAGATAATCAAACTGCATGAAAAGTGATGACGTCGCAGTGCGCATAGAAGGAAAACTTCCTACCACAAGTGGAGAGCTAGGCCGCTTCGTCGGTTCTTATCGCAAAAAAATGGAACATCTTGAACCATGTGTAGCAAATATGTCACTGTGAGGATGTTAGACATGTATTGTCAAGTAAAGGGTAAAATCAGAAATAAGAAAAGTCAAGTAAACAAATTTCTTCCTTGGAGTTCTCAGGAAATGAGAATTTCTCATGTATTGAACAATTAGATATTGAGTTTCAAATACTCACATGTACACTATCTGAAACTAGATGTCTACAAATTTTTAACATATACTTTAGGTGCAATGCCGCATCAGACCATTCACACTCCCATGTGCACAAGTACTTTTGGGTGCTCCTCCCAGGACCAGGTCAGGGCCCTTTTATTGGCTCATTGTAAATTCATGAGAGATCTAGCTAGAGATTCCAAGTTCTAGACATTACAAGTGAATTTTCAAGAACATAAGATAAACAAATCGAGTAATTAGAACTGATAAATGAATACATTATAAATCACTTTTTAGAAGAAGGAGTAGCTTAATAATTATTTCAAGTAAATCTGGAATTAATTAGTGTATCATAGTTCATGTAAAAGTTATTTCAAGAAAGAATTCTAATTAGCAGGATGTGTCGACCTAGAATATGGGTGTGTCGACCTAAGTCACTGGAGACAGGAGTTAAGTTGATTTGAAAACAGAGTGTGTCAACCTGAATAGAAGAGAGTGTTGGCACTCTGAAGGATAGTGTCAACTCTCTGCAAGGTATAGGTCGATACTATGAAGGAATAGGTCGACACTATAAGGGATAAATCGGTCAACACTACTGGATAGATAATGGTGACACTACTGGATAGATAGTGTTGACACTGCTGGACGGATAGGTCAACACCTATGCATAGATATATAGTGTTGACACTACTAGATAGATAGTGTTGACACTACTGGACAGATAGTGTTGACACTACTGGACAGATAGTGTTGACACTACCACTGTTTCCAGAACACAGTCAGAGAAAAGAAGAAGAATAAGAATCCTTCACAAGAACACTTGCCTAAGACATGAGTATTAGCTAAAACACGTACACAAGAGACCAAAAAGTATACCTAATAATCTTTATGACACGTAAATCAAGGGGTAAATATGATAGATACTCATATTCAAGATCCTAACTAAAGATGGAGACATGAAGGAAAGGAGATACAGAAATCCTACATGATGATCACACAATTCCAGAAATCATATAGTAGCCTTTAAAAATGAAACTTCAAATGGAACATTTGTTTTTTATTTATATTAACTGAAGTTCTTGACTTATAAACTTGATTAAAGATCAAGAAAAAAATTTATTATCTTAAAGGTAATGTGAAGGTACCTACCTTACACCTTATTTCATTCTTCTTTATTTCCAGAAAACCAAGTTAGCTCATTTTCCTTCTGCGAAAACTCCTCCCTTCCTGGCGTTTCTTCCTCTCCCAATGCTTCCACCGCCAACCCCTTTCTATATACTCTTATATATGTATATATATATGCTTGCACATGCATATAAGCACTTCCACACTCTCCCACGTAGCTATCTATCTCACCATTACCTCCACTTTCTTCTAAGACCTCACACACTCCCATGTGACACTAATTAACAAGCACGTACACTTCACGTATATATATGCATGCAGGAAGTTTATCCATTTCTTTGACATTATTTAATCTTTTCTTTTAATACACACATATATATATATTTATACTAATAAATATATACACTTTTACACATACCTATCACTACCTACACATGTTCACATTTAGATGCAGGTTAAATCTTACGTAAACAAGTTACGTAACTAGATTACTATTCATTTAATTAGGTCTCTTTGGAACCTTAATTTAATATGTAAATGGCATCCAAATAAAATAAAATTTCAACCACTGTCTAATTACAATGTGGTAAGTTTATGGTAATTTTTATTTAAATTTTTCCTGTAAAAATATTTATCAAGTATAAATTGTCCTAAAAGTAGATAAATCATATTTACCTCATTAACCGTGCATCAAAAATTCTCAATATCCACATTTTTGGTATCAACATATTTTTCTGATAATTATGATAATTTCAAACTAAATTTCATTACCAAATTCCAGTGACACCTTGTCAGTGTATATATGTGCAGAAATGGTACCGACATGAAACAATATAAATCTTTAAATGTTTTTCTGCTACAAATATGCTAGGGGCTTCATACTTGGTATTAATTTGAGATGTCACAAAATCGGTCACAAAATTTTCTCACATCATTGAGAATTTGTGACTGAAATAAAATCAGTCATCATTGGGGCTGTAAAATAGAGACCGAACTATTTCAGTCCCTATTCGGTCACTATTTAGGGACCGAATTATTTCGGACCCAAATATAGAGACTGAAATATTTCAGTCCCTATTCGGTCATTATTTAGGGACCGAATAGGGACTGAATTATATCGGTCCCAAATATAGAGACCGAAATATTTCAGTCCCTATTCGGTCACTATTTAGGGACCGAATAGGGATCGAATATAATTCAGTCCCTATATTTGGGACCGATATAATTCAGTCCCTATTCGGTCCCTAAATAGTGACCGAATAGGGACTGAAATATTTCGGTCTCTATATTTGGGACCGATATAATTCGGTCCTTATTCGGTCCCTAAATAGTGACCGAATAGGGACTGAAATAGTTCGGTCTTTGTATTTGGGACCGAAATAATACGGTCCCTATTCGGTCCCTAAATAGTGACCGAATAGGGACTAAATATAATTCGGTCTCTATATTTGGGACCAAAATAATTCTGTCCCTATTCGGTCCCTAAATAGTGACTGAATAGGGACCGAATTATTTCGATCTCTGTATTTGGGACCGAAATAATTCGGTCCCTATTCGGTCCCTAAATAGTGACCGAATAGGGACTGAAATATTTCGGTCACTATATTTGGGACCGATATAATTCAGTCCCTATTCGGTCACTATTTAGGGACCGAATAGGGACCGATTTTGAATCGGTCTCTAAAACATTTGTTTAGCGATCGATTAATTTCAGTGACAATTCGGTCACTATTTATGGACCGAATAGAGACCGAAATATGTCGGTCTCTATATCGGTCTCTATTAGCGCTTTTTCTTGTAGTGAAACTTCGATGCTCAATTGAAACTTTAGGTGTAGGTCAGCCCAACAAGTAAACAAAAGCATAGAACCATAAGGAGGCCTACCTAAGCTCGCCGCCGTCAACCCACTGTAGAGGAAGGCTAGCACTGCCGGTCCCAGTCGCTCACCTTCCCAGATGGCACACACCGCACCCAGTTGATCAGGTTCCAAAATACTGTCTATGGAAGGGAAAAGGAGAGCTCCCGCCACGCACATGGCAAAACCTTTCATTGCTCACTCTAATGCCTCACCATCATCAGCCTCCGACAGCTCCCTCATTGTCCAATTCGCCAGCTTTTGTAAGTGGATGCCCTTTTCAAATCGAACTTCATAAGCTTCTCTCGCATCCATGAAACTCTCAAGCACTGCTTTGCTGGTATAGCATCTCGGCATGATTGCCATCTCCTCTTCATCGCCTTGCTTCATGCGCTGCAGGCCCAGCAAGACTTCAACTTCTTCCAAGAGAATGGTGGCTTCAAAACTCTTGAACATAAAGGTTTGGGTTTGGGGATGCCATAACTCAACCAATGCCCCCATAGCCGCCCAATCGAGATGAACCTCATGATATCTCTTGGCATGAGCAGTGAGATTATTGATTCCCCATCTTTTTAAGACATTTGTCATGTCCAAGGTGATATTTGAGGTGAGTTGTTGAAGCCATGGAAGGCGCATAAACCGTCGATTCCCCGGCAAGAGGGGGTACTCCTTCATGATTACAAAATTTGAGGTAATGGTCAAAAGGGGAGAGAAGGAGAACACCAAGAGCATCCAAATCAAGCCTAAATAATTAGATCTACTTACCAAATTGGCATGAATCAACTTGCTTATGTATCCTTCTATGTTGCTCAACCTTTGAAACTTACCTCTCCTTAATCCCATGGAAGAAGAACCACCTTGCTCCATCTCCAAGCCTCCCCCTCCTTCCTCTTGCTCTCCAAGGACCTAAAAGAGCCCTTGGGTTAGAAAGAGAGTGAGGGGAGTAAGTAAAAAGGAGTGTAAGGGTTAAAAGGGGGGAGAATGGGTGAATTTCTGCATGAGTCATCGCATCTAGAGCCTTCTCCCCCTTGCATTGAAGAAGGGGAAAGCAGATTGTCAGGTTCTGTCCTGGCGCTTTAATTCGCGTCCACTGCAGTGGACGCCTTTTAAAAGGCAAAAAGCGTCCATCGTATCAGTCGCATTTTTAATTCTAATCGCGACCTCTCGACAGGACGCGATTCAAAAAAAAATGATGATGAAAAAAAAATGATAAGCAAAATGGCGACGTCCAGACTAGACGCATTTTTTTAAGGGATGCCAAAAGTGCGCCGGCACCCTTCAACGTCAAAAAGGTGCTCCTCCTCCGCAATCGGTAAGAAGGACTTCTAGGTCTTCACCGTCCCCAAAGACAAGAAAATCAAAGAGAAGTCTCTATTACCCAAAATGACCCTTTCATGCCACATAAGTTGCTTCATCAAGCCATGTGGTGCTCCTTTTCAGATAATTTTCATTTCATATGAAAGGTCATTTCCTCCTCTTCATAACGAAGTTAAAAGCAGGAGGTTGCACTTTGCAGAAGGTTGGGAGAGATTTGGCAGCCGCCCGCAATTTAAGCTCTGGAGACTTGTTGGTATTGAAGAGCATAGGCAGCCTGGCTTTTTACGAACCTCTACCTTCTACAAAGTGCATATCATGCCATAAAAGGGGTCTCCGGCGATTAGATCCACTTTTCAATCTCTTTTAAAAGGCGTCCAACCGTCTGGACGCGATTTGTAAAAAGCGTCCACAAACCCTGCCGCGATTTTCAGCAACATGATTTTCATCTGTTATTTGCTCTATCTATATGTTGCTTGTCAGTGCTAACCAGTCTTTGAGTGCAGGATGACAGATGCCTCCTTTTGCTATGTACAAAAACATGAATATCCTCGACAGCCGCCATTCTTGGTACAGTATATTGCATCTTACTATATCATATACTCTATTAGAGCACATCAAGGACCTTGAGGCTCTGATGAATCTGGAGTTTGAGTTCCCCTCCACCAGCAAAAACAATGATAATTCCAGAGAATTCTTGCTCTTAAGGATAGACCGTTGCATAGCAGGGGGGATGATGGTTCCTTACGGTATCCTGACCCCACACCAACGCAACAATATTATCCTTGATTATCCTATATTTTTACTTTGTTTTTAAATTTTCCCTTTAAGCCCAGCATACATCGCATATAGAATTTTTGCATCAAGATCCTAAAAGATAGGAGGAAGAGTAAAATCACCCAAAAGTTAATTAAAGAAAGTCCCTTGATTCTCAAAATGCTAAGCAACCTGAAAAGAAATTCCACTCCGAGTCCAGTACTCAGTTCATTATATTGTTGTTTGAAGATCTTCCTTTTGGAGCAAAACCATCAGTCTTGAATCTCTGTCTTTTCATTTTCTCCTAGATCCACCTGAGGCAGTGGCAGACGCCCCCGATGGTGAAACCTAACGGATTGTGTCCTTAGGTACTTCCCCGACACTGGAAGTTGATCTTTCTTTCTTTCTTTTTTTTTTCTTTTTTTTTTATGTTTCTGACTGTTGAGTCTTCACTCATGAGATTTTCTGAAAAGCAACTTTGTTTTGAGCTAACGAACAGCTCCTCTTTATGTCAAAAAAGGCGTGTCCCATCACACCTTGGCGCTTACTTTTCAGTTATTCCGCTTCATTTTGCTTCATTCACGCCACTTCGCTCCTTTCATTTCGCGTCATTTTCGCTTTACTCCCTTACAAAGCAAACGCCAAGGCGAGGCAGCTGTAGACACGCCAATTTTCCCTTAAAAGGACAAATTTTAGGTTGCACCGCAACGCCTCAAAAGTGACTTTCTTAAATTAACTTTTTGGGTAATTTTCCTAATTTTCCTGCTTTTTAGGATTTTTAGAAAATTTGTGTGAGAAGGGTCTGTTGCACTGGCTTAAATCGCGTCCAAAGCAGAGGACGTCTTTAAAATGCTTAAATACGCAGCTGTTTAGTGCGTCGCTTATTTTGAACCGCCTCATTAAGCGCACTAAGTAACCGACGTTTAACCGCATCCAGCCTGTACGCCACAATTTATAAGTCAACATTTACGGCTACGCCAGGCCACGCACGGTCTGACACTTGGCAGAGGCCACGCATTCAAATAGATACGTGTCGCCATCGTACGACGCGATTCAGAGGCGTCAGGTGTCAGAAACGTGTCAGAAAGATAATCGCACCCGAGCAGTACGCCGCGTTTTTTAAACCCGCCACCTAAATGCCCTCGATCCTACCAGAAGGAAAAAGGCGGTTGATAAATGCGGCGTTACGCTTGGACGCGATTTGGAGCGCAGATGCGGTCATATGTCAAATCAATTCGATCGTTTAAATCGCGGTGGTTATAGTGGACACGATTATTAATATGATCGTGCACCATAGTAATCATGATTTCGTCAGGTTGATGGGACATTAGGCCGACTTATGAATTGCGGCAACCAGAGCCGACGCTATTATGTCTTTAAAAATGTCTGCTGCAATGGACGCGATTTTAGCCAGAGAAGTCTATAAATACAGACCTGCGGTTTCAAAAAAAGGGAGAGAGAGAGAGAGGAAAATCCCCAGAGCGGTGAAGCCCTACCAAATCGACGCCTCGACTTCCGGACTTTTAGTTCTCAATTCCTGGGAGCGTCTACACTACGAGGCGCGAGTTCCTGAGCTGAGAAGGATCCTCCATCGTGAGCCGCGTGAAGTAGTGTCGTCATCGTACCTGTCAAAGAGCAACGGCTTCCGCCCCCACTTTCTCTCTCCCTTTCATTCTGTCTTTTATTTAGTGCATGCATCGTACTGTACCACACACGCACATCATTTGTTATTCTACCTATCTTTAGGGGTTTAATGTCACCCCCAAAAGGTGTGTTAACGCCCTTTTAATGTCCTTTCGTTTAGTTCTTTGTGTTTACATTTACTGCACCGCGTAGTCTAATCCATCTTTCGTTTGTTTGCCTGTTGTCTTTTCTTTTGCAAGGTAACCGTACGAGTCAAATCTCCTTTACCGGCCGGCCGGTGGAAGGAGGAAGGAGGACCCACGCACCACACATCCCACACTTTTCTACGGGCAGAAGGTTAGGATTCCTTTTCTCGCCCGTCATCCTTCGGCACCCTCGTGTACCTGGCGATCACGGTCTTTTATTTTTATTGTCTTTTCCGCTTTTCCACTCCATATCACACACACACATATCCACTGCCCATCCCCCCCCCCCTCTTTGTGGGCGCCGCTGAAAAAGGTATCTACAAGTCCGTTTGGTTGTTTGTAAACTAAATTTATAAGAAAAATAATTTTCAAGAATTAACTTTTATAGGAAAATTAAAAACACAGTTGGCAATTTGGTAAAATATTTTTTTCTGAAAAGATTTATTTATTTATTAGTAAAATATTATTAAAATATTTTTAAAAAAATAAAAATAAATAAAAATACGTCTCGTATGTCGACCACTCAATCGTCCAACGCCGGACGTCGGGTGCACTGGGCGTCGGGCATCGCCTTCAGGGCGCTATACGTCGGGTGCTGGGCACTAGTCTCCGAATGTCGGTAGTAGACGCCAGAAGCCGGGCGCCGACCACTAGGATCTAGACGTCCAGCCGGTGGGCTCCAGACGTTTGGTCGTCGGACGTCGGGCCACCGAATGGTCGAACATCGGACGTCAGTTGCCAGGCACCGGGTAATTATCAGCCGTCGGCCAATGAGTTTCAAGCATTGGACATTAATGAGAATTATAGTGAAGATTGTAGTCACACTCATGAAAATTTTGTACGAAAAAGAAATCCAAAAAATAATTTACGTAGTCTTATCAAAGATACCAAAATTTATAATCTTAAGTAAAAAAAAATTATGAATTAACTTTTTAATGGTACCGAACAGATTACTAAATATATGAAATTTTTCTCGAAATTTTTTTCTGACATAAAAATTTCCGTTGAAACAAATGGACCACCCTTAATCGTGAAACAGAGCCGGGGAAACTTGTTGGAAGAAACCAACGTCTGGGCGTACGACATGCTTTTCTCTGCTGGAGGCGAAGTCGATGCAAACCATCGGAAGGAGGCATGATGGAGACGGCGCCAGACGGGAAGGGGGGCTGGACGCCCGCCACCCTCAAGACTGGCCATGGCCGGCGGTAATACGTTGCAACCCTAACAGGGCGGCTGGACGACATGGCCAGAGCCAAGGCTTTTTGGAGAAGTCGATCACGTACGTCATTGATTGTTTGAAGTTTGAACCAGCTTATCGAGTAATTTCTAACTTAATTCCCAAGAAAACGGGGATTACACAACGAACATCTTGAAATTTTAAAACTGATCGACCACAGGTTACGCAAAACCTAATTTTTTTCCCATTAACATAATTTAGTCCATTCTTAAAGAAAAACTTTTCCCATCCATGTTCACCCAAAAAAAAATAAAAGTGACATATGACCAGTGGCGGAGCCACTTTGAGGCCAGTGGGGTCCTGTGACCCCACTAGATCGAAAGATTTCCATTAGTGAGATAAAATTTGACCATTAGTGACCCCATTCAATCAAAAAAATACGTTTAAGAGTGCACCCACTAAATAAAAATTCTATATCCGTCACTGCATATGACCCTGAGTATTACCTGGCCCTACAGTAACGGCTGGAGGACACCCGGTATATAGGGAGGGAAAAAGAAAGTTCGGATTGGATACCTAGCACCAACCTATTCTTACCTGGTATACCATAATGCCCTTAAAATGAACAAAAATATAAAGAGTTGTTATATTCCCCAGCCACATAAATAAATCATTTTTAATGGGGCAGAATAGTGTTATACTGGTAAATTTTCCAAAAGGATCGAATGCTAAATTATTCTTAAGTCATCGGCCAATTCTACACTGCTAAATTATTGTATGATTTCTAGGAACTATGAGCCCGTTTTAAAGTTCAAATAATTCAAATTCCAAAAAGAAAAAACTGCAATTCTCTTTGGACCTCAACTGGGTCGATCGATTAGTATTCTTGTCTAGAAGTAGGAGATTCCAAATTCGATACTCAAAGACGAGTTTATCTGATCTACATTATAATTTTTGATATATATAGATTTGAAATTTTCTCGATCAATTGAAGTCAAAATAATACGAATATATGGACAATAGAAACTACTAGATTTTGACTATAAATATCAATTTTTGAACCCAAAAAATCACACGAGTGGTCATTAACAAAAATAGTTGTAGCTCCTTCTCCGTATATACGACCCCTTTATCTTAAACCCATTGCTTTTAAGTTCTGTAGAAAACAACATTTCCCTAGCCGGTCACAAGCACTACAAGATAAATGATTGGAGTTACGTGTTAGGTTTAATCTAATTATGGGCGTATATATATATAATTGTATATTATTGGCTATCATAAAGTTTATCCCTATTAATGTGATTAATTAAGGATTATATTATTTGGAGATTTAAGCATCTTAAAAAGTATGGGTCATATTTAATTATGTGTAGAGATCAGGGTGTCATTTCTATTTTTCTGATGGGTTAAAATAGAAAAAGACACAAAAAGACACAACAACCTGTCTCTTGGTTGTAGGGCTGCAAACGAGTCGAGTCGAGCCGAGTATTATGATGCTCAAGCTCTGTTCGTTAATTTTTAATCGAGCTCGAGTCGAGCTCGAGCTTTATCGAGTATTGAAAATGGTTGTTCAAGCTTGGTTCATTTAAATACTCGCGAGTTCGAGCTTTTAACGAGTATCTTAACGAGCCCAGTTGAATTTGCTCATACTCGACTCGTTTATGATATGAGCTTAAATTTTGTTTGAGCTTGACTCATTTACTTTACTAAACGAGTCAAATTCGAGTGACATCCGAGTCGAATTCGAGTTACTTGTCGAGTGTATTAATTCGTCTACAGCCCTTCCTTTCATAATTTGTGTATTCACACCCTCATATTTAATATTTTACATTTTAATATTCATAAGTATTTCATACCTTAACAAAAATTCTTTAAAAATAAATAAATATTAATATTTTCATATTTATAATAAGAAATTAATATAGTTCAAGTATATTAACGAGTAACTAATCAAGTATTTTAACGAGCATATTATCGAGTATCTTAACGAGCTGCTCGCGAACGTATTCGAGTCGAGCATATCTCTGTTCAAGCTCGACTCGTTTATAAATCGAGCTTATATTTTTGTTCAAGCTCGGCTCGTTTATCTAATAAACGAGCCGAGTCGAGTTTTTATCGAGCCGAGTTTTGAACTACTTGTCGAGTGTATTGGTTCGTTTGCAACCCTACTTGGTTGTTTATTAAAAAAAGGGGTTATGGTCCCCAATTCATACGAGACTTCTCCTCTCCGGAGACATCCTATTATCTTGAAGTGCTGTTGGAGAATATCGTACTAGATTGGAAGATCACTGATCATTGGACAACTCGTGTTCTGGAATCTTAATCTCCCTCTCAAGTTTTCAACAATTGGTATCAAAGCCTTAAATCCATGTTAAAACTATGAAAATCGAGTTTTTCGTTACTGGAATATCTTGAGGGTATTGTTCTGTTCGTGCGGAGAAATGGACAGTACGATGATATTCTTTTCATTTCTTCCTGGCAATTGGGTAGAATGGTGACGGGGCGCTTGTGGTACTGGTTTCCCAGTGCTGCAACTTCGGCAAAATGCTCCGCTCCGCATGGCGCTGCGCGCGAACACTGCGTGATGGGCCTGTGCGTGATCACTGCGCCGGAAGGAAGCCTTTCTGCGGCGAGCCTTCATGCGGTGCTTTGGAGACCGCAGGGCACCTGCGCAATCACTGCGCCGGGGCCCGGGAGTGTCTGGCGCCGGAAAAGCCAATCTGTGCAACACCCGTGGCCACCGCGGACGTTGCTGGCGCCGGAAAAGAAGTGGAAAAGGGAGGCTTCTGCGGCGCTTTGGGGAGGAAAATTATTTTTTTCCTATCGCTACCTAGGAACCCAAAATACTACTGCCTTTTGTTTATAATTCCCCAACCTTCCTTATTGCATATATACTTTTAAGTTTCTGCTTGTGCATGCTACGTACCAGCCTACCCCACCTTTCTCTACATGCATGCGCAGTAAAATATTAAGGGAATGAAGCACCCATTGCCACCTTCCTTTATGCACATGGATCATGGAACATTTTTTTTATATGTATTATTTAAATGCCATGCTATGAGATGTGATAAGGAAGGCACACAACACAAGCATGTTTTATCATATATATTCAACTATTCAATGCTTATATACTGTTGTGTGTGTTTGATTTATCTTACGATAAATCTGGATAATCTTTTGGCCTCAAATTTTGGTACATTTTGAATGTCTAATATTCTGAAATAGATTAATTGAAACAACATGCTACCAAAGTAGCCTCTCTTGTGTAGATTAATTTATTTTGGAATGTCAAGATGATTGTGTTTATGTAATTCATGTAAATATTTACTGGCCCAAAGGAAAGTTAATATTTGACCGAATTACATATATACATATTTGTAACAGTAAATATGTGACAATTATTTGATATTTCATGTGGACAATAAGTCGGTCCAAAGAAAGACTTATTGTTTGACAGAATTTATTGTCAATATTTGACGGTTACACCAAAAGTATCACTTGCAAGTTAATATTTTTGTCCAAAGACAAAATGTTAATGTTGTGCTAGATATCTTGTGATGGGTTGTACCATTATTTGAAAATTATATTCAGCATAATGTGAAACTTATGTGAGCTATTGTTTTGTTTCCTTACAGTTACAAGTTCTGCTAATAATATTTCTGCCAGTATTAATTCAATTCCTATGCTTAATGGTACTAACTTCAAGACATGGAAGGAGAACGTAATGATTGTTCTCGGTGTTATGGATCTAGACCTTGCATTAAGACTTGAACGGCCTAATGAGGTTACAAAATCCAACTCTACTGAGGAAAAGAGAGACATGGAAAAGTGGGACCGTTCAAACCGTATGAGTCTTATGATCATGAAGTGTGCCATTCCAGAAGCATTCAGGGGCACTATGCCTGAAGAGGTTACTACATCTAAGGGTTTCCTTGAGGAAATTGAGAAAAGATTTGCCAAGAATGATAAGGCTGAAACTAGTACACTCTTGGCAAATATGATTTCCATGAGGTATAAAGGAAAAGGAAACATAAGGGAGTACATCATAGAGATGTCTCATCTTGCTTCAAAACTAAAGACACTTAAGTTAGAATTATCTGAGGATCTACTTGTGCATTTAGTTTTAATTTCTCTTCCAGTACAATTTAGTCAATTTAAAGTGAGCTATAATTGTCAAAAGGACAAATGGTCCCTTAATGAGCTCATCTCACATTGTGTGCAAGAAGAGGAAAGGCTAAGGCAAGAGAAGACAGAAAGTGCTCATTTGTCGATAACCTCTAAAGACAATGTTAAACTTAAGAAAAGACAAAAGGGTAATGAAGCTGCAGGTGGACCACCACAAAAGAAACAAAATAAGGAATCTGCATGTTTCTTTTGCAAGCTTGGTGGACACAAAAAGAAGGATTGCACCAAGTATCATACTTGGCGTGTAAAGAAAGATACACTTTTCACATTGGTTTGTTCAGAGGTTAATTTAACTTCTGTACCCAGATACACTTGGTGGATAGATTCTGGTGCTACTACTCACATAAGTGTGTCGATGCAGGGTTGCCTCCACTGCCGAAGGCCGAATGATGGTGAAAGATACATCTACGTAGGCGATGGCAAAAGTGTGGAAGTTGAGGCTATAGGGACTTTTAGGTTATTGTTAAAGACTGGTCATTATTTGGATTTGAATGAGAGTTTTATTGTACCGTCTTTTAGACGAAATTTGATATCTATTTCTATGTTGGACAAATCTGGTTATTCTTGTTCATTTGGAAATAGTAAGTTTAGTCTTTTTCAAAGTTCAAATCTTGTTGGTACCGGTTCTTTGTCATTTAATGATAACCTATATTTACTTAATATTGTAGTCTCATTTAATGAAACCTTGCATATAAGTTCACGCGGTACAAAACAAAAATTAACCAATGAGAATTCCGCTTCACTATGGCACAAGAGATTAGGCCATATCTCTAAACAGAGAATTGAGAGACTTGTGTCTGATGGTATTCTTGATTCCCTTGATTTTTTAGACTTTGACATGTGTGTCAATTGTATAAAGGGAAAACAAACAAACATAAGGAGAACAAGAGCCAATAGAGCTTCAGACGTCTTAGAATTAATACATACGGATATTTGTGGATCATTTTCTATACCTTCTTGGAATGGTCAACAATATTTTATTACATTCATAGACGATTATTCTCAATATGGCTACTTGTATCTCATTCATGAGAAGTCTTAGTCATTGGATGTGTTCAAAAAATATAAGGCTGAAGTTGAGAACCAACTCAACAAAAGAATAAAGGCCATTAGATCAGACTGTGGTGGAGAATACTACGGTAGATATGATGGATTAGGTGAACAACGTCCAGGACCTTTTGCTAAATTCCTAGAGGAATGCGGTATCGTCCCATAATACACCATGCCAAGATCCCCTAGCATGAATGGTGTTGCTGAAAGACGAAATAGGACGCTTAAGGATATGGTAAGAAGTATGATTAGTCAATCTACCTTACCAGAATCTCTCTGGGGAGAAGCATTAAAGACTGCAGCTTATTTGCTAAACAGGGTTCCAACAAAAGCAACTGTGAAGACCCCTTATGAGCTTTGAATAGGTAAGGAGCCTAGTTTGAAGCATTTGCACATTTGGGGTTGTCCAGCTGAGGCAAGGCCTTACAAGCCTAATGAAAGGAAACTAGACTCCAAAACAGTTAGTAGCTATTTTGTTGGATATCCTGAAAGGTCAAGGGGTTACAAATTTTATGATCCCACAACTAAGTCATTTTTTGAGACGGGAAATGCCCGGTTCTTTGAGGATGTCGAGTTTGCGAAGGGGAATAAGATTAGAGATTTTGTCTTTGAGGAGGAGTATGTTACTATTCCTCCAATTGCTATTGACAATGACCAGGATCAGGTTTCTTTGCCTGACATTGTTCAAGAAGCAAGTCCAGATCAAGACAATATTGAAGTATCTCCCATTCAAAATAACGAGATTATTTCAGAAGAACAAACTCAACACTCACAAGAACCAATGCTGTTAAGAAGATCCACTAGAGAAAGGAGAAATGCAATTCCGGATGATTATATCACATTTCTCCAAGAACATGAGGTTGATATTGGGGTGGTGGAAAATGATCCAATCAACTTCCATCAAGCCATGCAAAGCTCTAATTCTCAAAAGTGGATTGATGCTATGAATGAGGAAATAAAGTCCATGAAAGACAACAATGTTTGGGATCTTGTCCCATTACCTGAAGGCATGAAACCCATTGGTTGTAAATGGATATTTAAAACCAAGAGGGATTCAAAGGGTAATGTGGAGAGATATAAGGCTCGTCTTGTTGCAAAGGGCTTTACTCAGAAGGAAGGCATTGATTATAAAGAGACTTTCTCGCCGGTTTCATCTAAAGACTCTTTTAGAGTAATAATGGCATTAGTGGCACATTTTGACCTTGAGTTACATCAGATGGATGTAAAGACTGCGTTTCTCAATGGCGACATTGATGAGACGATATATATGGTGCAACTAGAAAATTTTGTGTCAGGAGACCCAAAGAAAGTGGTTTGCAAATTAAAGAAATCTATCTATGGACTTAAGCAAGCTTCTCGTCAATGGTATTACAAATTTCATCAAGTTATCATTCCATTTGGTTTTGTGATGAATATAGTGGATGATTGTATATACCATAAGTTCAGTGGGAGTAAACATATTTTTCTAGTTTTATATGTTGATGACATACTGCTTGCCAGCAATGATATGGGATTATTATGTGAAACTAAGAAGTTTCTGTCAAGAAAATTTGAGATGAAAGATCTTGGAGATGCCTCTTTTGTGTTAGGCATACAGATATACCGAGATCGCTCTAGAAAGATCCTTGGGTTATCACAAAAGAACTATATCGAAAAGGTTCTTAAAAGATTTGGCATGCAGAATTGTAAACCAGGTGACACCCCAATTGCTAAAGGTGACAAGTTTAGCCTCAATCAATGCCCCAAAAATGACTTTGAAGTTAAAGAGATGCATAAGATTCCTTATACATCAGCCATAGGAAGTCTTATGTATGCTCAAGTTTGTACGCGTCCGGATATTGCATACATTGTTGGAATGTTGGGCAGATACTTAAGTAATCCAGGAGTGGATCACTGGAAAGCAACCAAAAGAGTCATGCGCTATTTACAAAGAACAAAGGACTTTATGCTCACATATAGAAAATCAGATCAGTTGGAGATCATTGGATATTCTGATTCTGACTTTGCTGGATGCCAAGATAGTAGGAGATCCACATCAGGCTATATTTACCTATTGGCTGGAGGAGCTATTTCATGGAAGAGTGTTAAGCATACACTTGTAGCTTCTTCCACCATAGCTGCGGAGTTTATAGCATGTTATGAGGCATCAAATCATGGAATATGGCTACGAAATTTTGTCACTGGGTTGCGAATTGTGGATGGAATTGAAAGACCGCTTAAGATATTTTGTGACAATAAGTCAGCACTGTTATATTCCAACAACAACAGGAGCTCTACAAAGTCTAAGCATATAGACATCAAGTTCCTAGTTGTTAAAGAAAGAGTGCAAAGTGGTCAATTATCTATAGAGCATATTGGTACAAACTCTATGATTGCGGATCCACTTACTAAGGGACTTCCACCCAAGGTCTTTCATAAGCATGTTGCTAATATGGGTGTTGTATCATATGATGATATGTTAGTTTAGTGGGAGTTTGTATTTATATGCTAATTCTCTTTTGGAAACATTTAGTGTTTATGATACTTTCTGCAGAAATAAAGAATTCAGTTTGTTTTGCACTCTATTTGTTTTATAGTTGATCTCACTAAAGAATAAAGTTGGACCAGTTGGAAATAGACATGATTGAATCACATTGCATGTAATTTCCATGCTACACATCCATGCTTGATCCATGTCATTCGTTATATTAACATATGTGATTATTGATGGGTTGAGTTACGTTACATGTAATGAAAACCTCTTTAGTCCTATGTTGATATGATTGTTGGACCGGATTGATTAGAGATGCTTCTGGTAATGATAACAAATCTTTTGAGCTCATAAAGTTTTGTTATGATATACAATTATAAAGTGATATATATATGTGGCCCAAGTGGGAGATTGTTAGGTTTAATCTAATTATGGGCGTACATATATATAATTGTATATTATTGGCTATCATAAAGTTTATCCCTATTAATGTGATTAATTAAGGATTATATTATTTGGGGATTTAAGCATCTTAAAAAGTATGGGTCATATTTAATTATGTGTAGAGACCAGGGTGTCATTTCTATTTTTCTGATGGGTTAAAATAGAAAAAGACACCAAAAGACACAACACCCGTCTCCTGGTTGTTTATTAAAAAAAAGGGGTTATGATCCCCAATTCATACGAGACTTCTCTTCTCCGGAGACATCCCATCATCTTGGAGTGCTGTTGGAGAACATCGTACTGGATTGGAAGATCACTTCTCATGGATCCAGGTTTGCTTCCGCTGTAGATTTATAGTATTTCGATATGGAGATCATTGGGCAACTCGTGTTCTGGAATCTTAATCTTGATGATCAGTCTGTCCCCATGTAATTTTAATTAATTACATATGTGTTGGCCCTTTTGGTACAGCAGCAAGCTAACCTAGAGGGGGGGTGAATAGGTTTTTCTGAAATCTGAAATAGAAACTTAAACACAGAAATTAACACTTGAAGGTTTTGTTAGTTTAGTGTGATAAAGAGTAGCAGTGCGGAAGCAAATAAACAATCACACAAATAACACAAGAGATTTATCCTGGTTCGGCCCTTCCCACATGGAAGTCCTACGTCCAGTCCCCAAGCAACCTCTTGGGATTTCACTAACCAAGGGTACAGTCCCCCTTAAGGACACTACACCACCCAGCACCCCAGCTGGTCTTCTTCTCTTTCCCGGGCAAGAAGGCAACCCACTTCTCTTACAGGTAAAGAAGCCAACCTCCTGGTACAAACCCCGGTGCGGTTCTGCTAGACACAAACCCCTAGCTAGGTTCTACACTGTATACAGTCCTACAGCTGGACAGAAGTCTTTCTTAGAAAAGAAAGAACAAAGCTGAGAGTTGGAACAAATAAAACCAACTAAAAGAACTCTCAGCAAAAGACTCTCTCCCCCAGATTACAAGATGCATACAGAGAGAGAGAGAAGAGAGGAGAAGGAGCTTGAATGCTTCAGTGCTTCAGATGCTTGAACACTTCTTCTTGGGCTCAGGCTCTTTCTCTCTTTTTCTTTGAGTGTATTTGGAGTTCAGGTTCCTCACTGGTTGTACACTCATTCAAAAGATCTTCAGGAAAAGCTCATGCTTCTTCTTCAGCCTTGCTTCACCTTTTATATGAGCAATTTGAATAAATCCGTTGGAGTTCTAGTCGTTGCTCATCTTCTCTTTCTTATGATAATTTGTGGTCTACGAGGTCTGCAATCATAGAAAAAAGTGTTTAGATAAAAGAGTGTTTGATGTCAAAAAGGCTCATACATCTATGTTTCCTGTTGCCACCCAGAAGTAGTAAGTAATCTCTCTTTTGTTGGCAGGAGAGAAGAGATCTAGAAAGATAAGCAAAAAGATCTCATGTCAGAAAGATAGAGGATTACGCAAATCAAGAATATTGACTTTTTCACTAGATGCCAAAAGGCACTTTGAAATATAAAGGAAATCTATGTTTTTACAAAGAAGTCCATGTTTTACAAAGGAATCCATGTTTTACAAAGGAATCCATGTGAGAGCAAATCCTTATGAGAGCAAATCCTTATGAGAGTCACTTATCGAATCCTTATGAGAGCGAATCCTTATGAGAGCGAATCGTTATGAGAGTCACTTATCAAATCCTTATGAGAGTGAATCGTTATGAGAGCGAATCGTTATGAGAGTCACTTATCAAATCCTTATGAGTGCGAATCCTTATGAGAGCGAATCGTTATGAGAGTCACTTATCAAATCCTTATGAGAGTGAATCGTTATGAGAGCGAATCGTTATGAGAGTCACTTATCAAATCCTTATGAGAGCGAATCCTTATGAGAGTGAATCGTTATGAGAGTCACTTATCGAATCCTTATGAGAGCGAATCGTTACGAGATCGAATCCTTATGAGAGCGAATCCTTATGAGAGTGAATCGTTATGAGAGTCACTTATCGAATCCTTATGAGAGCGAATCGTTACGAGATCGAATCCTTATGAGAGCGAATCGTTATGAGAGCGAATCCTTATGAGAGCGAATCCTTATGGCAGTGAATCCTTATGAGAGCAAATCCTTATGGCACTTTGAACTGAAATCGATGTATATTGAATGTTCATCGATTTATCGTTTTAGTGCAAACCACATGGCAATAATGTCATAAATTTATATTTATTAGAAAATCATGATATTTAATTTATTATTAGAAAATCATGGTATTAAATATATTTAATATTCAATTAATCACATAAATTATATTTATTAAGAAAAACATGATATTAAATATTTTTAATAATAATTAATTAAACATATATTTTGTTATCACCAAAATAAAAGGGTAAAATATAAGAGTGGTTCAACAATATGTATTTTGGTGATTAACAAAACTAAACTAGATTTTATCAATAATATCTAATGAATATTTCATAAGTCTTAAGTACAGAAAAAATACCAAGGTCAAACAAGCCAATAAAGGTATGCATTACTTCTCTGAAGCCTTAATCTTTTCAACATGATATTTCTCAGAGTCCATATCGATTTATGTTGAAGATCATAACGATTTCTTTGTAAGTGTAACGATTCTATGTCATCGCAACGATTTCTTTAGAAAGCGTAACGACTTACCTATCATAACGATTCTATGTCATCGCAACAATTTCTTTAGAAAGTGTAACGACTTGCCTGCCATAACGATTCTATGTCATCGCAACGATTTCTTTAGAAAGCGTAACGACTTACCTATCATAACGATTCTATGTCATCGCAACGATTTCTTTAGAAAGTGTAACGACTTGCTTGTCATAACGATTCTATAAGTAATCATAACGATTTCTTTGTAACTCGCAACGACTTGCTCGCCGTAACGATTCTATAAGTAATCATAACGATTTCTTTAGAACTCGCAATGACTTGCTCGCCGCAACGATTCTATAAGTACTCATAACGATTTGCCTTGCGTAACGATTTCTTTAAACGCTCATAACGATTTGCTTTATGCAACGATTTCTTAAGCGCTCATAACGATTTGCTTTACGCAACGATTTCTTTAGCGCTCATAACGATTTACCCTCTATAGTGACTTGTTAGTACTCATAACGATTTCATAAGTCATATAGACAACGACTTTATGGTTTATATCAACTTGACACTTATCTTATCTCTTGAAGCGTTGACTAGTCAAAGTCCACGTCTATATCTCTCTGACACTCCTGCATTTATGAGATCTGAACGTACCTCTGCATGCATGCAGACTATATCATCCATTATAGTGCATCTTCTGTCAATATCTTTTAGAAGAAACTATTTAGCATTGCTATTTTGGTGAATATTCTTATCAATGTTCACTGACAACTAAAGACAGCCTAGCTGTCTACTGTTCTAGCATTTAATTTATGCAGGGTCCTACAGACGTTCTGTCATACAACGTTGGACCATACAGACGGCAGAAGACATTATCTCTTTGCGTGCTCAAATGGATAAAAGATTTTTGAAGCTTCCAAATGTCAAGCAGTCTAACGACTACCAATCTAAGGGACAACGGTTACTTCAACGGACAAATTTCAAAAGAAGATATAAATACAACACAGAAGAGAAGATCAAGCATATACTGAAGATTAGACAAGAAAAGTAGCGAACGCACGTTCAAGCGATTAAAATCTCCTGCTAGAATCCTAAGAGCCAAGAAATTCATTCCTTCTCGTGTTGCTCTTTGCTCTCCACTCTGTAGTGAAAATCTTGAGAGAGCTTGTGTAGTTCTGAGAATGCGCTTAGCTTAGATTCTTTGCTCTCAGTGCTAGTGGCTTCAGATCTTGCTTGTCAAAAGCTTGATCTAGGGGCTTGAATTTCATTCAATTCTCTTTGAGGAGTTTTTTCCCTTCGGTTGTGAAGGAAGACCTGGTGGCATCCAGGGTGTTGTTTTCCCTTCGGTTGTGAAGGAAGACCTGGTGGCATCCAGGGTGTTGTTTTCCCTTCGGTTGTGAAGGAAGACCTGGTGGGGTATCCAGGGTGTTGTTGTTCCCTTCGGGTGTGAAGGAAGACCAGCTGAGCTGGATGCTGTTGCGTCCTTAGGGGGACTGTACCCTAGTTAGTGAAATCCTGAGTTGTTGCTCATGAACTGGACGTAGGACTCCTAAGGAGAGGAGGTCCGAACCAGGATAATCCTTGTGTTGTATGATTGTCTTCTTTGTGTGTTTGATATTTAAACTAACAGTCATTAACCTCCTTCGAAGAACGTTTGTGTGAATGTTTTTAGTTACAGGTATCTTCTAGATTATTTTTTATAAAGACCCATTCACCCCCCTCTGGGCTCGTCAACTGGGCAACAAGTGGTATCAGAGCGAGTCTCTTCGACAAAGAAATGATCCAACGATCTGAAGAGTAAAGATCCATGGCAGCCCAAAGTCACAACGAAGGTCAGTCTGTCAACCGACCACCATTGTTCGATGGAGAAGATTACACATATTGGAAAACCAAAATGGAGTATTTTCTACAAGGCCATGACTATCAGATTTGGTCCATAATAGAAGAAGGTGATCTCCTGGTCACAAATGAGAAAGCTCAATGGACAGATGATGACAGCAAGAAGATCTCCTTGAATTGCAAAGCAAAGAGCATCTTATGCTGTGCTCTAAGTAAGAAGGAGTTCAACAGAGTTTCAGCCTGTAAATCCTCAATGGAAATGTGGGAAAAGCTCAGGATCACATATGAAGGCACAGACAAGGTAAAGGAAACAAGAATCGACATTCTTGTCACTCAGTATGAGAGATTTCAGATGCAATCAGGTGAATCCATAACTCAAATGTTCAGTCGGTTCACTGACATCACAAACGGATTAGCTGGTCTGGGGAAAACCTATGAGATTGGAGACATGGTGAGGAAAATACTTAGATCCTTACCGTCCTCATGGACCCCAAAGGTCACAACAATAGAAGAAGCTAATGACCTGAAGAGAATATCAGTAGAAAAGCTCATTGGGTCCCTCATGGCCCATGAGATCAACATGGAAAGTCTAGGAGAGTCCTCTAGAAGAAAGAAGCACTCCAACGCCTTAAAAGCTGAAGAAGATTCACCAGAAGCAAGTTCAGATGAGAGTGAAAGTGATGTGAACAGCGAGAATGAGGAAGCAATGCTATCTAGAAGATTGCAGCAGATTTTGGCTAAGAAGAAGAAGTTCCAATCTGGTAGAAGGCACTTCAAAAGGAATAAGGACTTCAAGAAGCCAGATGGAAAAGAGATGAAGAAAGGAGAACCCATCTGCTATGAATGTAAAAAGCCAGGACACATTAAAGCTGAGTGTCCAAAGATCAAGAAACCGGAGGTCAGGAAGAAAGACAGCTCCAAGAAGTTTAGAAAGTACAAAAAGAAGGCAATGGCAGTAGCATGGGAAAACAGTAGTGACTCAGACAGTGAGTCAAGCTCCTGCAGCGATGAAGAAGAAGCCAATTTGGCTCTCATGGCCAATGCCGAAGACAAGATAACTTCTGACTCCTCTTTTGATTCATGCAATGGTTCAGATTCCAATAGTTTAGAAGAGGCTTTCAACGAACTATATGAAAAATATAAAGAAGTAACCAAACTATTAAAAATAAGCAAGAAAAACATAGTCTGTATAGAAAATACAAACTCAGATCTAAAATCAGAAAATGAACAATTAGAAAGTCAAATAACTGAACTTAAAAGAAGAAATGAACTGTTATGTGAAGACCTAAAAGCTAAGAATGAACAAATAACTAAATTAGAGAAACAAGTAAGTTCAGATGAACTAAAAATTGAAATCAAAACACTAACAGAAGAAAATATACAGTTATCTAGCACATTAGAAAAATTCACCAATGGTAAAAACTCTCTCATATTAAAAGGTGCTAGAAGATCAGGTAAGAAGAAAAATAGATTAGGATATACACCCCCAGATAATGAAGAAACCATAGTTTATCCTAAAACATATCCAACACCAAAATTTGTACCTGAACAAGATATAGCATACAAAGCTGATTTCAAATATATAGAAAAAGTAACCAAATTATCCTGCTGTAGTCACTGCAACAAGTTAGGACATATCATAACGACATGCCCAACAAGACATAAGAAATGGATAATAAAAAGTAAAATCAATGATACTAACCCATCAGGACCCAAAAGAATTTGGGTACCTAAAACTTGATACTTTTATTTCAGGTTAACCCTCGAGCATCCAAGTGGTATTTGGATAGTGGGTGCTCAAGGCACATGTCAGGAAACCAGAAGTTATTCTCTCATCTCCAAGCTGAAGAAGGAACAGTCACTTATGGAGATAATGGGAAAGGAACAGTGATAGGCAGTGGCTCTGTGAATAACAAAGGAAAAACAGTCATAGAAGATGTGTTATTAGTCAAGGGATTGAAGCACAATCTCATTAGCATCAGCCAGCTGTGTGACAGAGGCCATCAGATCAAGTTTCAAGAGTCAAAGTGCAGCATACTGAAGGATGGAGCAGTCATCTTTGAAGCTAATAGAGAAAAGAATTTGTATGTGCTCTATCTTGAGGAACTCAAGGAACAAAACGTCTGTCTGGCAGCAAATAAGGATAAATCTACTGAATTATGACATAGACGACTAGGTCATTACAGCATAGATGGCATGAGAAAATTGCTGAAGAAGAATCTTGTGGAAGGTCTACCTAAGGTCAGTGCAAAAATGGATGGTGTCTGTAGACCTTGTGCTAAGGGAAAGCACACCAAGAGCTCCTTCAAGTCAAAGACGATGGTGACCACCTCAAAACCCTTAGAGCTCCTTCATATGGATCTATTTGGGCCAATGAGGACTACCAGTCTTGGAGGAAAGAACTTTGGATTTGTCATAGTCGATGACTACTCAAGATTCACATGGGTATCATTCCTAGAGCATAAAGATGACTCTTTCGAAAACTTTGTCAGTTTCAGCAAGAAAGTCCAAAAAGATCAGAAGTTCAGCATTGTGTCTATTCGATCAGATCATGGTGGTGAATTTCAGAATGAAAAGTTTGCTAGATTCTGTGATGGTCAGGGAATTGAACATAATTTCTCAGCACCAAGAACACCACAGCAAAATGGTATCTCTGAGAGAAAGAATAGAACCCTATTGGATATGGCAAGAACTATGCTCTCAGAATATGATCTGCCAAAATACTTCTGGGCTGAAGCAGTCAACACAGCAAGCTACATTATCAACCGAGTAATGATCAGGCCAATCCTGAAGAAGACTGTATATGAACTGTTCAAAGGGAAGAAGCCAAAGATCAGCCACTTCAGGACTTTTGAATGTCCTTGTTTCATCCACAACAATGGAAAAAGGGACATTGGTAAGCTGGATGCCAAATCAGATGAAGACATCTTCATGGGGAAGAAGATATTGATAATGATGATATAGATGAGCTGTCCAAGAAACTAAAGAATACATCAATTGAGGACAAGGATGATCCACCTCTGGAAGACATGGAACAAAAGGAAATTACACATGAAAATCTTCCAAAGGAATGGAGACACAAGAAAGATCACCCACTCGAAAATATTATTGGTGATCCATCTGCAGGGGTAAGAACAAGAGGTAATGTAATTCCCTGTGATTACCTAGCATTTGTTTCTCAAATAGAGCCGAGGACAGTCAATGAAGCTCTTTGTGATGAATCTTGGATATTAGCCATGCAAGATGAACTAAATCAGTTCAAGAGAAACCAAGTATGGTCACTTGTTCCTAGACCATCAGACCATCCAGTCATTGGCACCAAATGGGTGTTCAGAAATAAATTGGATGAAACTGGTGTAATCTTAAGAAACAAGGCCAGATTGGTAGCTCAAGGCTATTCTCAAGAGGAAGGCATAGATTTCGATGAAACCTATGCACCTGTGGCTAGACTTGAGGCCATTAGAATATTATTAGCATATGCATCAGCATTAGACTTAAAACTATTTCAAATGGATGTTAAATCTGCATTCTTAAATGGTTTTATAAAAGAGGAAGTTTATGTGGAACAACCCCGGGTTTTGATGACACAGAATTTCCTAATCATGTTTTCAAACTTCACAAGACATTATATGGTTTAAAGCAAGCACCTAGAGCCTGGTATGAAAGGCTTAGTTCTTTTCTTTTAAACCATGGTTTCAGTAGAGGTCAAGTAGATAGTACTCTTTTCATAAAGTCAAAGGTCAAACACATTATACTAGTTCAAATTTATGTAGATGATATTATTTTTGGTTCTACTGATGAATCCCTTTGCAAGTACTTTGAAAAGTTGATG